>VWPU01007085.1:0-38781 GCA_013398955.1 Callaeas wilsoni
GCCCTCACCATGGCGCGCGGCCCCGCCCGCCCCACGAGCGCTCGCGCGCGCCCCGCCACCTCCGCCGCCAGCATCTCCCGCCTTGCCCGCGTGACGTCACGCTCGCGCGCCGCGCAACGCCCCTCCACGTCATCTCGCCCCCCCGCCGCCATCTTGGTTACGGGCAGCGCCGCCATCTTTCTAGCGGGCGGCGGGGCGGTGTCGGGGTGGTGTCGGGGGCGGTGTCGCGGTGTCGCGGTGTCGGGGGCGGTGTCGGGGCGGTGTCGGGGGCGGTGTCGCGGGGGCGGGGCGGTGGCGGGGCGGGGGCGGGGCGGGGCGGGGGGGGGGGGGGGGGGCGGGGGCGGGGCGGGGGGGGGTGGGGGGGGGGGGGGGGGGGCGGGGGGGGGGGGGGTGGGGGGGGGGGGTCGGGGGCGGTATCGGGGGCGGTGTCGGGGCGGTGTCGCCCCTGCGATAATGCCCCGTGGGCCGGCTGGTCCTACAGGTGGTCGTGGTGGCGACGGCGGGGCGCGTTAACGGGGCGTTACTGGGGGCCGCGGCCTGGGAACCCCCTCGAGCCGGGAGAAGCTCTGTAGAGGGTTCCCGAGGGACTTGCAGGAGCAGTGAATGCCCAGGACTGGGCTCCGTGTTTTGTGTGTTTGTACCTGTTCCGTCTCCATTCACGTGCCGGCCCTTGGGATGCGGCTGGATGAGGGAACACATCACTCCACACCTTCCCCCAAGCCATCCTTCAGCCCTGGGTGGGTCCTCACCCTGCCAGCAGGGCAGAGCTTTCTTCCAGGGCACTGTGACAGTTCCCCCGCCCAGCAGCACACCACTGTGGAATTGCTCATCTTCCAATTCCTTCCACACTACCTGCAGTCGGGAATCCATGTAAAAACCTCGACTTTTTCTTTCTTAAAAGATTTATTTTAAAATTAGAAATACATCATATTTTTGGAAGAGGCAGAATTTTTGCCTCTGTCTTTGGGCCAGCTCCTGGGCAGCCTTTGGGTGGTGTTGAAAATCCACAAAGCTCAGGGCCTGGAGCTGGAATGGTCCCAAGCACTGGTAGCTCATTTCCATACAGGGAACAAGCAGAGCATGGCAAGCTTTGCTAAATGTCCCTACACCCATCCCTTGAGCAGGTTGTTCCTAGAGAATGAATGACTCTGGTTCCTCTGACCTATTATTCCATAACAGCAGAGAGGATATTAAAATCTGGGCAAAAGCCAGGCTGTGCATCCCATGCTTGGCAGTCTGGAGCACTAATCTTCTCTGACTTGTCCCCAGGTCCCCCATTGTGACACTCCCCAGAAGCTGAACGGGTGCCAGCCCAGCCAAAGCCTGCAAGGTCTGACCAGCAGAAGGATGTACAAGCAGCTCCACAGCTCACAGCACCAATTCTGCTGTATAAACCATCACTGAATAAAAGGAATTTTCAAAACCGTTAGCAGCACTGTGGGCTCTCTTGGAGGTAGGATGAAATTCTTCGTGGCTGGTAAAACAAGCAAGAAGTCTTTTGTTGTTGTTTTCCTGGTTTGCTACAGGGAAATCCTTTGGCCCTTAGGGGAAAGATGGATGAAGGGGTGGTAGGGGAGCCTGGCTCATGGCAGATCAGGTGTTGCCCTCTCCCATATTACCCCCCTCACTTGGTGTTGAAGCTGGTCCACTCCAGCACCTATTCACAGTGAAAGGAAACTGGAATGTGGGTGGCTCTAAAACTTCCTTGAAAAGAAAACTTTGTTGCCATGTTGAGGTGTTCACAGGAGTCAGCACCAGTACTCATATTGTGCCAAGGAGCTGAGGCACAGCTATGCTTAAAAAGGTTTTAAAAAAACTGTTAAAATGCTGTAAGGAAGAAATATTCTTCTGCGGGCTCAGAATCTTAATGTACCGGGTATCAACAGCTGCCAGAAGTGGGGAGAGCTGCGGGTGGGTGCTGTTGACAGGGTGAGAACCTCCCTGACACTGCAGACCCTCTCAGCGTCTTCCCCATGCCATCACAGATGTCTCAGGTGGTGGATCCACCCTTAGCTGGCCAAGAGTGAATCGGTAAAGTGCTTTAAATCACATCACTTGCACTTGGTCCCACAGCTGCATCCTGCAGTGGCCTCCTTGGGGAGAGTTCAGCAGGACAGCACTTGTGCTGTGGAGAGCGACAGTCCATTCCCACTGCTCATCCCACCGGCCCTGGGTGCTTTCTAACTCCATATGGATCTGACAGAGGCCCTTGCCAGTGACTAGAAGAAAAAACTGATGCGAGAGGCCACTGTTTTGCAGCCTGTTGATGAGAATAATTTCTCTTCTTCTGGGAAGTAGGGGATGCTGTCAGCCACTTCCTGGACCACACCCGGGCGTACCTCGAGGCCTTGCTGGATGAGTTCGCTGACGACGCACTGCTTTACGTGGTGGTGCTTCAGTGGGAGGAAAGGCACAACAAAATCAATGAGATGTTCATTAATGATCCCAGATTTCCAGAAGCCACCTGCACAAGGAAAAGAAGAGAAGGTTTTACCTTCAGAGAGTCTCTGCAGTCCCTGCAATTCAAAGAGCTGCCTTGCGTGAAGCCAAAATACACTCCTGAAAAGAGATCTGCTGGTTTTGTTGAGCCCATCAGGTCTCACAGCACCCCCNTCTGCTGAAAGAGATCTGCTGGTTTTGTACAAGGAGAGGGTTGAACCCATCAGGTCTCACAGCACCCCCAAACAGACTTGTTCTCCAGGAATGGGGGGATTGAGCTTGTCTAGTTAGAATTTAAGCTCTGCTCCCTGTGCTAAGGGCAAAGCAAGGAGATCCAGGCTGGCAGTGCAGATCGATACAGCTCAGTGCTGTTCTGGCAAGTGTGCTGTGCTGTCTGCCAGCCCCCAGCTGCAAATACACCTTGTCTCCAAAGAACTTTGCTAAATATGGCAACAGGTCTGCTGGATCAGAAGTTGGTTCCCTTTGCCAGGAAACCTCAAGGGGATCGCAGTTCCAATCCCTCAAAACCTCCTTGTCCCTTTCTGGCTGCCTGGGAGGTGGCAGGTGGTGTGGGTGGCTTCCTAGAACAGGCCTGGCTGCCTGTGCTGAGCTGTGGGGCTACAGGAAGAGCTCAGCTCCACGGACTCACTCTGAGGGTTTTCAAACACGGCCTTGGAGATGGCTGGCTCCAGGTCCTGCAGGGTGATCTCCTCCCGGTCCTTGCGGGCACGCCACAGAGCCAATGTCACGTTGTTGATCTGCTCCCCTCCTGCATTGCTGCACAAGAATGAGAGGCTTATCCAGTGTGTACCCAGAAAAATGGTGTCTCAGGTGGCACCTGACACCCACCAGCCTGCAGCCAGCAGCTCCCAGCTGCCTGGCCCAAAATAACTCCTGTAGAGGCAGCCAAATAACATGCAGAGGAGGCTTTTTCACGCTCTCCAGATCTCTCTGTTCACAGTGAGATAGCATCTCTTGGCATTTGTAGAGGCTCAAGCCTTAAGAAGGAAAGGCAAAACAAGTGTGTGCCCTGAAGTAGGTGCGACCTCTGCTCAAATGAGCAGCAGTGAGCTGGAAGGCCCCGTGGAGAGGCCTCTCTCACCTGATGAAGATGAAGATGGCTTTGCGGTAGTTGGTCCCGTACACAACCCATGAGGGTCCGAGGAACGGGATGATCACATCAATCAGGCCTGGGTGCATCTTGTCCATCTCATCAAAGAGAAAGGCTGACCGTCCACAGTTTGTCAAGTTCCCTTGGATCCAGTGCTTCAGGCGTTCCTAGGAAAAACACCCACCAAGCTGTAAGGCAGCGAGATGGCGAGGAAGGCTCAAGCACCCCAGAGTAAAGGCTGAGGCAGGAGCTCAAGCAGAGCCAAAGGTGCTGGGAGCAGCGTGTCCCTGCACAGCACCACCCACTTGGAGCTCAAAGAGCCAGTGCTGGGGAGGCCCCTTTACTCTGGGTTTCACACAGTGGCTGTTTACCAGCTTTTTTAGCCCATCATAGGTATTTTATCACAGATTCAAAGGAGGTAGCACACTAAAGCTGGAGATTCAGACTCCTACAGCTCCCCACATTCTTCTCATTCCCTGTTGTATCTACACAGTTCCCAGCTTCTTGCCAGCTCCTGTTCTGATGCAGAAACATGTGCCTGCACTGACCCAGAACTGCTCCGGCTCTTTATCATGGCTGAAGGTACTTCCCAGTGCACACAGAACCACTCGCATTGCCTGGGGGCATGTGTAACTCCTAACTGAAGCACTTCAGCCAGGAAGGGATTTACCTTTCCAAAAACATTTCCTCTAAGGACACAATACAACAAATAACTTCTCCAAACACCCAGAAACTAAAGGTCCAGGTGTGCTGAATCCTCACTCCGCTGAGAATCTGGCATTTTGATTTCTCTCTTTTCTCAGCTTTAAGAGACAGAACGGCACCATGGAGTGTCTGGAGCTGCTGTTAGGGAGCTGTGTGCTCTGTGAGGAGGGGATTACAAGTCTGGTGATATGCAGGTTTTTACAGCCATCAGACTGTTTGGAAAGCAATGGGAAAATTTTAGTGCCTTTCATCTAAGCCAAGCACTTTTGTTTGTGCGTTCAAAGAGCTGTGTAAATATTTAAGAATGAGAACATGATCAGGACAAGGACTGTTGTGGAGAGGACGAAAGTAATAACTGAGTACATCCCAGTTACTTGTGGATCCTTCAGCCAGTGTATGGAGCCACTCACTCAGCTGTGTTTGTCTGACAGGGTAAAACAAAGAGCTTTTATTCCTACTGCACTTCGGGAAACAGCTTGAATGCATATGTACTGAGGATCAAGACAGACATAGCCAAAACCCCCCAGTCAAGTGGCACTGCTGAGTGGTGTCCCTTACCTTGTACTGCTCTATCTGCTCAGCGTGGGGGAAATGCACTATGGGGGAGAAGTGGTGAACATAGGGGCTCTGGAGCCCCCTCTGGAAGAGGTAGCGGATGAGCATGGAGCTCACGTAGGTTTTGCCTGTTCCTGTCGAGCCATGGAAGGACATCACGAGGGGTTTCACTGGGTTCGGGTTCTCCAGGAAATCCCTCAGCCCCTTCATCACCTGCTGTCTCACCAGGGGCTGCCCCACCAGGCTGGTGGCCAAGTCAAACTCCAGACCTGAAACGAAGTGAAACCAGGACTTGGAGAACGCGGGTTGTCATCGCTCGCCCCGTCCCTGGGGGCCGCCCCGCTGGACCCCGTCATCCCCCGTTGCCGCACGGCCGAGAGACCCCGCTCCAAGGGACGTCCCCGGGAAGGCTGTCCCGGAGACACGCTGCCTCCCGGGATCCCCTCGCCTGCTGCCTCCGGGCCTCGGCGGCTGCGCGCCCCCCACCCCCGGGCGTGCCCCTGCCCTCAGACCCCCTTCCCGGCCGGCCGCTCCTGCTAACCGCGCAGGTCGGGCGCGAAGCCGCACTCGCAGTCCGCCGAGAAGCCGCAGCGCAGCGCCCACAGGTCCCAGGCAGCGGCGGGGCGGGCGGCGGCCACCAACAGCACCAGCAGGGCCCGGGCCGGGGCCGCTCCGGCGGCCATGGCGGCCGCGGCTCCCGCACGGCCCGCACTACAGCTCCCAGCGTGCCCCGCGTGGAGGCGGGTCCGGGGCGGGGCCTGGAGGGCGGGGCTATGGGAAAGAGGCGAGGCCGTGCAGCAAGGGGCGGGGCCTGGCCCGGATCGCCCCGCCTCCGCCTGGGCAGGGTCCCTGGGCCTCCATGTCCCCCTATGTCCCCCCATGTCCCCCGTGCCTTGGGGACCCGGGACCCTCTCGCAGAGAAGAACCTTCTGAAATTCAATAAGGGCAAATGCACGGTCGTGCACTTGGGGAGGAACAACCCCAAACATTGGTACCGGTTGGGAGCTGACGCAGAAAGCAGCTCTGCAGAAAAGGACTGCCGGTCCTGGTGGACAGCAAGCTGTCTGTGAGCCAGCAGTGTGGCCCTGAGGGCCAACAAGGCCA
The DNA here is from genome assembly GCA_013398955.1 of Callaeas wilsoni. Lineage (NCBI taxonomy): Eukaryota > Metazoa > Chordata > Aves > Passeriformes > Callaeidae > Callaeas > Callaeas wilsoni. The sequence continues at coordinate 5,915 of VWPU01007085.1, forward strand.
CTGGGATCTTGCGATGGATTAGGAAGAGCATTGCCAGCCAGTCAGGGAGGTGATCCTGCCTCTCTGCTCTGCTTTTTATATATATATACCTAAGGGGGGTGCCAAGAAGATGGACCACAATGTCTGCTCATTGGTGCTGCAGACAAGAGGCAATGGGTAGAAACTGATGCCCAGGAAGTTCCACTTGAACACAAGGAAAAACTTCTTTACTGTGCAGTGACCATGCACTGGAACAGATTGTCCAGAGAGGGTGTGGAGTCCACAGGGAGGTGGGACCAGACGACCCACTGTGGTCCCTTCCAACCTGAACCATTCTGTGATTCCATGACCCCAGAAGGGCCGTCACTGGGCCACCGTGGTGTCTGGGGCCAGTTGGGGCCAGGGTCAGCATGGTGGTTCCCCCCTGTTAGCCCTTCCCATGCTCTGCTCCCCCAGGGGGCTCCTTTAAAGGACACCCACAGGACAGGGGGGTCCCCTTGAGGAACGGGATAAAAGTTTATTGTATGTAAGAACCAAACCCATGAGGTATGTACATGTATTTACACGACAAAATGATTAAGCCTAATTATTTACAACAAGGACCATCCTTCACAAGTCTGTACATCAAGAAGTAATTGTGAAAACATATTTACACATGAGATCCAGCAGCTGTGGGCAAGACAGAGATGGAAAAAAACAAAACCAAAGGGTGAGGTGAGTGGCACCATGTAGCCATGGACCTGGGCTGGGCTGGGTGGGGGAGGCTGGTGCTGGCCTGCCCAGACACTGTCCCCACCCTTCAGAGTAGCAGTGTGGACCCCTGGCTTGTTGTGTCCTGAAGAAGTGGGTGGTAGACTTGAGGTGGCTGCTTTTCTTCCTCTTTGTCTCAAAATTGCCGGCCTGTGCCTCAGTGCCTTTCTGGGCCATCTCTCCTCCTCCAGGTGCTGGCTGCCTAGTCCCTTCCCTTGCCCCACAGCCACTGGTGGGATGCAGGCTGGGAGCTGGGGGTCTCCAAGGGCCCAGGGGGGTTACAGCTCGCTGAAGCGCACTGCTGGCTCCAGCTTGTGGGACAGGGCAGTGAGGACCTTGTCGAACTTCTCGTAGCGCTCAGCCTGGCTGCTTTCAGCCCCACGGCTGCCCCAGAGCAGTCGCAGCTGGAACTCGGTGCTGAAGACTTCCAGCAGCTCCGCTTTGCCTTGGAAACCTGCAAGAGAGAGAGTCAGTTCCTTGGGATGGGATCCCCTGCACCTGTGGGATGCTCCATCCTGGTGCTGGAGCTGCACACTGGGAATGGGGCAGAGGGAAAGGGGCTCTGCTGTCCCCACTGCTTACCCTGCAGCTTCACCTCGGCATTGGTGTGGTAGAGCCCACCATGGTGGGCCACCATCCGTGCTGCCTCCAGGTGGGCCATGACCACCTCCACGCCGTTGTTGGTGGCCTCCCAGGGCTCGGGGCTTTCCGTGAGAGCCTCATCCCGCTCCAGGAGAGTCACAAGGGGTATGATGTGTGGAAAGGTGGTGTTGGTCAGCGGTGGCCCTTCTGGGGAGAGAGGCACTCTTAGGACCCTGCATGACCCCGTGACCTTGCGTCCCCTTCCCCATCTCCCTGTGGAGTGCTCATGTGGCCAAACACTGCCATGACACCAGGCTGCCACCGTGCTCCCAGGAAAGGCTTTAAGGCTCAGCTGGACACAGCAGCTGCTGCGTCTGTTCGATCGCTGTGCCTGGGGCCACTGCCTTGTCCAACACCAGCTCCTCCCAGCCAGGGTTTCTCGCTGTGCTGGGAAGGGAAAGCTGATGGCGCTGCTCAGGCTGCGTTTCCCGGGGCTGCAATGAGGAGCAGGTTTGCAGACCACAGGGCATCGGGCATTAGAGACACATGGCTTTTCATCTTTCCAGCTGGCTGCCCTGTCCCTTGGTTTGGCACTCACCACCATGCAAGCACGAGGGTTTGGCTCAGCTGCTGGTTTTATTTAGTTATGAAATGCTTCCTTGGGAAGGAAGGGGCAAACGAGGCCAGACAGGCTCTGCTGAGTGCTGGGGCGGTTCAGCAGCCGGAGGGTAAGTGTCTGGCACTAGCTGGGAGAGGGTCAGAGCTCTCAAACAGTGACGCCGTGCCCAGACAAAAGTGGGAAGGAGAAAGCAAGTGAGACAAGGGGAGTTGCTCCTGTTACCTTTCCCTTCATTCAGGCTCTTCAGGAATGGCTTAAGCTTCTTCTCATAGAGGATTGCACCCTCCGTGTGCCGCTGCCGCAGCACCATCCAGGTCTGCTCCAGCCGGGCGATCTGAAAGGAGATGGGGCAGGTAGAAGGTGCTGGGGGCAGCACAGCTTCCAGGCACCAGGGAGAACAGCCTGACCCTGGAGCCACAGTCCCCAGCCTTGCACACAACAGTGCCTGCTGCTCCCAAAAACACCAGTGCTCACAGCCAGACATGGCACATCTCTGGCACTGAGGCTGGGCTTAGGATTTCTCCCCCTGCCCGTGCCCCAGGACAGTGACTTCCTTGCGTCGCAGCAGCCTTGAAGATGAGATGCAGGGAGGGGGCAGCCATTCCACCTCCTTTGTGCAGGCAGGAAGCAAGACTTCCCAGCTGGGCTCGATTTAAAATTGAATTTTAATCTCCTTTCATCTTCCAAAGGGAGCAGTGTGGCCCAGAGACGCTGCTGCCACAGCCTTGAGACTGATTTGTATTGTACCGGAGGGCAGATTCATTTCCTCCCAGGAACACAGCCCAGCACAAAACAAAAAGCCCAACCACCGAAAAACAATTGGATCCTGGCGGGACTAGGCTGTCTGCTCCGTGGAGGGGACGGCTCTTCCCCTTCCCTGCTTGCATCCCAGCGGATGTGGCCCCATGCCTCCTACCCGGGGCATTTTTCCCTTTCACCCATCCCAATGACTGTTGGAGCCTGCAGGACACAGGGAGAGGGATGCATTTTGAGCAAGGGACTGAGCCCATGTGGACTCAGGAGCCATGAGGACTAAAGGAGCGTCCCCATACCTGTGTCATTTCCAGGGCACTCATTACAGCCGCAAAACTGAACATGTTCCCCATGGTGCTCTTCAGCTCAGCAGCCAGCTGGATGGTTTTGTGGAGTAGGGCTGCCCGCTCCTCCGTGCTGCCTGTGCAGCCCAGGATGTCCACGGCGATCATGATGGACATGGTGTGAAACCTGCCAAGAGGCGAGACACACAGCGGGGTCAGCACGGGGAGGGGGGATGCTCTGGGGGCTTAGATGGGGCTCCTCCTCTCCCCTCCCCCGTGCCAGGCTGGGAACACCCAGGGGAGCTGGACCGGGCCGTGCAGGGCAGCCCGGTGGGCTCATTTTGGCCATGCTGTGCCGTACCGTTCCAGCAGGTCCAGGCGGAGCTGGTGGCCGTGGGGAAGGGTGAGCAGCTCCATGCCGGAGCTCACCCCCATGAGCCGCTGCATCTCCACCGTCACACCCAATATCCGGGCAACCTGGCAAGGAAGGCAAAAGCTGATTAGACCTTTGTTAACTGAGGAGAGGCTGAAGTGTCGTCGAGCAGCCTCTTGCCCCAGCCCAGCCTCTGCCTGCCCTGGCTGATACAGCATGGCAGAGCCCAGCAGGGATGCTCCAATGCTCAGGGGTTGCCTGACGTTCAGGGGTCCACTGATCCCTGTCAACCCAGATCAACTGGAGGGCAGCAGTGCCCATCCCTCCCTCTTGGCCCTGGCCGTACCAGGCAGTCCACTTTGGTGATGTGTTTGGCCAGTGTCTTCACGTCCACCTCTGCCAGCAGCTCTTTGACCTTCTTTAGCACAGTCATCTCGAGAGGTTTGTTATCCAGGGGGATGAGCAGGGACTGGAAGGCAGCAGGGTTGAAGGAGGAGGTTGTTTCCATAGTGGGGGGCACAAAGCCAATGAAGTCCAGCTCTGCTTTCAGCCTCTGCCCTGCCTCTGCTTCCCCAGAGCTGTTCTCCACAGTCCCTCTCTGTCCTTCCTCCACCTTTAGCCTCTCCACGTAGCTCTTTGTTGGTAGCTGCTTGATGTCGTGGACTGGCCGGTCCCTGCTGATGGGCGAGGTGGGGTGCAGCTGGCAGTAGTGCCCCGTGTCCGGGTCGCTGTAGCTGTTCACGGAGGGAGAGGGGGAGGCGCGGGCGTACCCGTGGCAGGGAGTCGAATGGGAGCTGTGGGCAGGGTCTGGAAGAGGTTTGCTGTTGTTCCCATGGCACAGTTGGGGTTCGCTGGACCTTCTTATGACCGGAGAGGCTGGAGTGATTCCAGATGCTTGGCAGGCATGGGGCTTTAGCCGTGTGACTGTAGGGAGCAGAGGAGACACTTATCAAAGCCTGAAGATGCACACACGCATAGGGACCGTGGATGCAGCAGCCCAGGGACATGGGGCTCAGGGAAAACCCCTCTTCCAAAACAGAATAACCTGGTCCCAGGACAGCTGCACAATGATGCAACTGAGGACTGGCTGAGGTCATGTCCCTAAGGTCCCCCTCCTCAGGTCCCTGCATCACAACAGTGCCAAGTCCAGGCTGATCCACTGTCCCCAGAGGGATGGAAGGGTGATGCCTACCTGTGCTGTAGGCAGGTGATGCTGGGTTCTCAGAGATGGGGGACATCGGGGAGTGCAGGTCTTGGATCTGGTCCACGCTGACAGCACAGTTGCGAATGATGTCTCTGTGGTGGGGCAGGGACACGCTGGGGAGGGGGCAGAGGGCACAGGTTAATCCCTTAAAGCAGGGTCCGGGCAAGCACAGAGGGGCTGGGATGAGGGTTTGCTGCCCCAACACCTCCCTTGGATCATCACCTCCTTCCACAACTACACATAACAAGCTCAGCTGGAAGCTGGAGCTGTGAGCGGGCAGTCCCTGCAGCAGCTGGGAGCAGAAGGGGTCACTACCCACTGACCCCCATAAATCAGAGACAGACCTGCCTGCAGGGACCTTGGTCCTACAGAGGAGAGCAGAGCAATGCAACAGTATGCCATGCCTAGCCAAGGTACTTGGGATGGGATGAGTTTGGCCCACTCCAGTGTGCTGGGAACCTGCACCTTCAGGTGGGGAAGTGAATCTAGCAAAGAAGTCATGGACAGTAGTTTTCTAGGGTTGTGCTGCAAAGTGGTATCTAACACTGTTACTCTCACTGTGTTACTCTTTCTACCTGGGATCTGTGTTGGGCTGGTTGGGTGAACTGTTGCTCTGACCCAAAGCTTAGGAGAGCTGGAAAGTGTCTGGAAACAGGACCTGGGAAGCTGCATAACAAGCAAAGAGGTCTTGGGCTGGTGGGGCAGCAATGGTGGCCTGATGCAAACACTGTGTGTCAATGGTGCTGCAAAAGATGCCGAGTGTGGAAAGGGTTGCAAGGAGTTATGGCAGGTAATTCACTGCCCTCCCTGCCGTGGGTGAGGGTTGGGCTGCTGTGATGTGTTTGGTCTTGAGCACTGTGCCTCAGCAGTGGGAGGAGGATGGGACAGCAGTGGTGGTGATAAGGGGTTTGGGGAAAATGTGAGTGATGAGGAAAGACTGATGAATCTGGGCTCTTCTTCTGGAAACACATATGCTCTTCCAGAAGTCGGAGTGTTTTCCTTTTCCCAACCATAACAGTTGGTTGCCTGTTTTCTGCTGGTGCCTTCTTACCCTGCCCTTGGGCTCAGAAGGTCAGGGTGGTGAGAAAGCAGCTTGGTTTAACAACAGGCTGTGTCCTGCTGGAGGCAGGAGTGGATGAGTCTGCCCTTGGCTGCTGCATGTGAGGATATGTCTGTGGCCCTGCCTTCCCTGCGGGGCTCTGGGCAGCCTGGGACTGCCAAAAGTGAGCCATACAAAGCAAGTCTCCTCCTCCACCTCTGAAGAAGCCCAACTGGCCAAGGTTAATGTGAGCAGTTCAGCTTTGTGAAGGCTGTGATCCAGGGTCTGTGCAGACTCCATCAGCACAGCCCCATCAGTCTCCTCTGGCCCATCAGGCTTTCAGCTCTGCTTGGTAACTCCTTGCAAATGCTGAATGGAAAGGGCTCTGAAACTAAAAGGGCCATTCAAAACCAAACAACAAATGCTGTCTTGGTGTCTGGGACTGACTCTCCTTTCATGTTTGCCTGGGAAAGCTCAGCTCCATGGCTCTAACAAGCCCTGACATGCTGGTAATCCTGGACTGGATGATTGTAAAACACTCTCTGGCTTCTGGCCTGCGAGGCTAAAGTCATGTCTGTTCGCTGGGCATCTGCTGTGGTAGCTCAGCATGGCTGGCAGCCAGCCCAGAAAACCCCAGTTCCAGCTGAGTACTGGTTCTTCCCCCCACGCCTCTGCTGACCTCTCTCTTCCATCCCTGATCCCCAACCTCTGCCCTGCACTCCGAGAGCAGTGACTGAGCATCCCCTGCCTCATTCCTGAGACTGATCCTCTGCTCAGCTGAGCTGGGATGAGACTGCATGCTCACCTGGTTGGGCACCCCTCAGCCCTGGTGATCTTGTCTGCAGTCAGACCGTCTGTCATGGTGATGCTCCTCCTCTTGATGTGCCCCCCTTTCTGGGTGGAGGGGCTGTGGGGTCCCCCATGCTTCCCGTTGGCCAGCCCGTAGCTGGCTTCCAGGTAACGCAGGGGGAAGGTGCGGTTGATGGGGCAGTAGATGATGGCTCCGCTCTGCTCCGAGATGGCCTTGCGGTTGCCCACGTAGAAGCGGACAAGGGCAGGCACGTTATCAAAGCTCTCTTGCTCGAAGAGGTACTGGACGTGGGTATGGCCATCGCTGGACTTGACCGTCACCTTGTTGATCTTGAAGTGCAGCGGCTCGTTGCGCCAGCGGCACGTCAGCACGTAGTCGCCCAGGCTGGTGAGTGAGTCACGGATGAGGAAGTCGCCGTTCCTCTGCACAAGGCTCTCGGACACCTGTCAGGGGGACAGGGCACAGCTCAGCCACAGCCATGGTGGATGGACCACGGGGCATGAGTGGATGCTCTGCTGGGGTGTTATTTGGGGCACTGGTTGTTCCCCTTGCCCCTAGCTCTAAGCCACAAGAGGGCATTTGCTATGGCAAAATCAGGCAGCTCAGAGCTAATGAAGCCCTTGACCAGAGGTTTCCCAGGAGGACAGGCTGGTGGTTCTGTGTGGCCTCAGAGTGCTCTCCCACAACATTCCAAGTAAAAGCTGCCCGGAGCCACCCACCTTCCCCATCTCACCTCCCGGGGGATGCGGCCGTGGTACCAAGCATGGCTGCGCAGGTCGGTGCTGCTCAGCTTCAGCTCCTCTTCCAGCTCCTTGTGAAGCTTTTCTGGTGATGAGTCGAGGATGTATTTCTCCTTGGAGAACTGTACAGGAGAAGAGAGAGTGTCAGGCAGTGCAGCAGTGCAGGGACTGGGGAGGGAAGGGCTGGCAGTATGCCCACATGGGGACTGTGGCCCCTGCCAGGAGCACACCTGTCCCCAAAGGGAACTGTCCCCAGGTAACTCAGCTGTGTGTGAGGATTACTGCTTGTGGCAAAGGATGTGGTAATGTGCCTGTTGATGGCCAGGTCCTGTCACCAGGAGCACTCAGAGGGTCTCTTAGTGGCGTGTCCCTATTGTACCTGGCCACCCTGTGCCTGGTGTGCTGCCCCTCTGCCTCAAGTAAGAGCTGAGTGGTTGGGCAGGAGAAAACTCCTTAAACATCTCTGGGGCTGAAGTGTCATGAGAAGCACTCTTTCAGGAGGAAACCTGCCTTATTCCTCCTCCTTTAAACATCTACCACAGTTCTCCTTTCAAAGGGTTAATTCACTGTGTTTAGCCTGATGGCAGCGTAAGTAGTAATGACAAATGTAAAGGGAACCTTCTGCATCAAAATTAGCTTTTAGAAATTAGCTTTCACCAGCACTGGTGCACCTGAGCCTGGAGGATGCAATTTGCCCCCTCCTTTCCCCTGGAGAGATAAGGGATGATGGCATCATGTCTCTGTTGGCTGGAGCCTGCCTGCCTCCCTCCCTGCCTGCCACTGGGCCAGTATTTCCAGAGGGCAGCCGCTGGCATGGTGGAGCCAGTGGATGTTTAGGGAGGTGAGCACAGGTTTGGGGTTCCTGTGTGCTTCACGTGAGGCCGGTTCTCTTGGTTGACACAGCGGCTTTGAGATGATCCTGCTGTGGCACTGACACAGCTGCGTCGTGGAACAGAGCCTGGGAGCCAAGACTCCTGGGTTCCTTCCATATCCCGAATGTGTGGTGTCCTGAGAGAGGGACATGTGTGCCACTGCCATGGACTAAGAAGCTTGGATGAGGCTACTGGGGTGTCCTGCTCCTCTGCTCCCATGAGTGAGGGTGGCTGGGTGGTCTGGCTTGCCTGCGATGGCAGTGCCAGTGTGAGGAGGCAGCGAGGGCTGGCCCAGCTCCTCGGTGCCTGTTGGGGCAGGATTCTGGTATTGTCTCACGGGACAGGCACGGGCTTGAAGCCCTGCTGACACTGCTCTGGCACTGCCAGAGGAGCAGGCTGGCACTCATGGCTGGCCCTGTGTGGCAGCTGGTTCCCCAGAGCATAGAGGCTGCAGCCCCATGCCAACACTCAGGGACTTGCCTTGGAGCTGACCTCTTTGCCCAGTGCCTCATCCTCTGTGCCCCATATCCATTCCCTCTGCTCCTCTACTGGTTGTGAGCAAGGGAAAGTGTAGAGCACTGTGCTGCTCTCCTGCCTTGTACCCACTGCTCTTGTGGTTCTTGGGACCCCACGGAGTCCCTCAGCAGGACTCTGACCCCAGGTCTCTCCTTCCCCAGAGGAGATGTTCCATCCCTCTTGGTAGCTGCATTCATTCGCCAAACCAGGCAGAGATCCCGTCCTGGGGGCCCTGCTCCAGCCTGGGGAGATGGAAGGAGGCAGTGGCAAAGGGCCTGTGTGCTGGACTGTGCTCTCCAGGGCTTGCCCTCACCAGCCTCAACATGCCTTTATTCCTCCCTTCCTAACTCCTGTCAAGTCAGAGGTGCTGGGAGAGTAGAAGCAGCCTATGAAAACAGTGTGGATTGAACTCTGACTTGCTCATCCAACCACGTTTATGCTCCCTATGAGAGGGTCCTGTTGACTGGAGCTGCAGGGATGTGTGGATTGTGCCCCCCGACCAAGGGCTGCAGGGAGCTGAGCATTTGCTGCTGCTCTGGGCCCTCCTGGAGACAATGCCGCCCGGTGCTGCTGAGCCCGATTAAAAATAAATGGTAGCCGGCGGATGCTGCAGGGGTCCGGCTGCCTCCTGGGGGGCCCAGGCCGAGCGGATGCGGTTTCCATGGTGACAAATCCATTGCCAGTGAGCAGACCTGGCTTGGCCGAGGGGTGGTGGGGGACCCTTGACTGCAGCACCCTCTCTGTGACACAGTTCCCCCCCCAAACTCTGGGGCATCAAGGGACCTCCCAGTTACCTCTGCTGTCTGTGCAGGTGAAAGCCATCAGAGCTGAGCGGGGAGCAGTTTGGATGACAGCTCTCCCCCCACCACCCCTGGAGCAGGGATTAGTGCCTGTTCTGCTCAGCATTGTACATCTGGGTTTTCCTCCAAATCCTCCCCATGCAAATGTGCAGGATAACAAAAACACAAGCCCAGCTGAGCAGTGCCCGGTGTCTCCAAGCCCAGATTTGGGCAGCAGCTGGCTGGCATCCATGCCAGGAGCCATGAGCCAAGCTAGCAGGAGAGAACAGGAGGTTTGGGAGAAGCAAGGAAGGTTTTGCATCTTGCAGATGGGGGAGGGAGCCCAGTTCTGAGCAGAGGGTGTCAGAAGCCACCTTCTCCAGCCATGTGGAGGGCACTGTCCCTTTGGCTCCTTGCCTGGGTAGTGAGATCCCACCTGATATGCACGTTCACCAAGAAGCCACTGCTTGGAGTGCTTGTGAGGCTATAATGGCTGGGGAGGCAGCATGAGACTGATCATAGGGAGCCCTTTTCCTTGGTGTGATGTGATTGAGACTGGTCCCTGTTGCGAGTCTCTCACGCTATCCCAACATGCTGCCAAAATCACCTGTCTGCTCCCCCTTCTGTGTGGGAACTGGGCTCCCCACAAGCCCTTGGTGCAAAAGACCCCTGTGCTGTGGAGGGACGTGTTTCCTCCCGAGCCCTTCAGCAGCGCTCGAGTTTCCTCCGCTCCATCGGGAGCGTGTCTCGGAGGAGCCCGGCTCACAGGCTGCCAGCTGGCCAGGTGCCGAGGCGCTGGCAAGGCCTGGCATGGCACGGCATGGCGAGGCGGCGCGGGCCAGCCGGGCGCTGTCAGGAGAGTGTAAGCGGATGTCTGAGCGCCGCGCTGAAAAGGCATCCCTTGGTGCTCTTGGCCATGCCAAGGGAACGTCTAAAGATGCACGGCCCCATGTGAGGTCTTGCATACTAGTGGGTTGGGTTTGGGGAAAAGCCTGGGCTTCCATTAGCGTCTGGCTGGAGTGCATGGCGCTGGGGACCTGCATGAAGGACCCCAAGGCATCTTCCAGCTCAGCAGGAAGAAATGGGGATTAGAGCGGTTCTCCAAACCGGCCGCACCAGACAAACCAGCTCAGAATCTGCCAGAGATGATGCCAAGCTTTGCTTGAGGAATCCCAAACAGCAGCCAAGCTGGCTTGGCTGGAGAAAGGAGAGTGCCCCGACGGGCTGTTTCACAGTCCTGGGGCTGGGGAATCCTCTGGAGCAGCCATGCAATGGGGCAGCTGCCATGAGAAGGCAATTCCTGAGGCTCTCCATCCCTGCCTGCTTCCCTGACTCTCTGTGCTGCTTTCTTGATGGAGGAAGTGCTTCCCAGCTGAGTGGCAAGGACTGGAACTGGTAGTGGAAGGGCAAGAGCTGCAGGGATGGAGGGTGCTGATGCCTGTGGTATGTGTAAAACAGTGGCTGTCGCTCTGCCTGCTCTAAGGAGAGCTTCAAAGGCTGGCGTTTGGCTTTCTATCCTTGCAGAGGTAATCTTATGAAACTGGAGTGATTTCCATTCTGCTTTCCTGCTCTCCCCTCCCAACCTGGAGGAGTTGCAGATGAGGATGAAGTCAGCTTGGAGAGCAAGGTGTACTCACACCCCACACCCTGCTGATAACATCTGACTAACCCCAAGGCACCAAGCACATCTGTTCTCCCTTCTGCTCATGCTGCCTACCCTGTGCTGGGACCCTTGCTAGGGAAATCCCAGCCCCTTCTGGAATTCTCCACCCCTGCTCTGGCTGCTAGAGCAGCTCTGGCGCCTGGGAAGCAGAACTGTGAGGAAATGGAGTAACAAGCCACTGGGAATAGGTGTCTGGGGAAGGCCACAGACTTGCATGAGGAGTCTTCTCTGCTTCTTCCACACCTGGCAATGGGCTACTTCAGTGATGTATTTTGGAGCAAACATCCTTGCTGAGCATCACGGCAAACCCAAGAACCATTCTGCCTGCCTGATGCAGGACTGCTGCACTCACCAGTCCAGGCACCATGCAAAAATGGTTACTCCACCCTGTGCAACCACGAGAAAATCCCACCATAAACAATCCCCAGGCTGTTATGGGCTTGCTCTCAGTCTGCATGTCCTGCTGTGAGCCAGTCAGTCCTGCTGATCTTGATATCCATATGGAAAAGAAATCATTTGTTCCTCTGCCCTCTCTTGCAATGACTCTAGGAACCTAAATGGCCTCTGAGAAGGCATCAGCCTATCTGCCCACCCCATAGGTGACTGAAGGCATCTCTTGGTTATGTCACATCTCCATTAGTCCCCACTGTAGGCAGATCTTGGCTCAAGATCTTTGTTCTGGAGTTCAAAGCCCTTCCTAGGACTAGTCCTGGCTACCCTCATGGTCTCCTCTCCCCTTGCCCATGTTCCTTTGTGGCAGCTCTGGAGCAATTCTATCTTGCTGGCAGGGGTGGGGTGCAGCTGGGGTTGATGGCCAGGAACATCTGGGTGCTCTGAGGTGGGACAAGCACCCCAGGTTGTGTGGTGGGGTGGCGGAGTATGCTGCTACTGCTACCCGGGGGGAGCAGGTCTCCAATGCAGTGATGGTGTGTGTGTGTATACACACATTTCCATCCATCTATATATTACTTATCTCACTCCAAGACGGCGGCAGCGGCTGCTGCTGCATCCCTTTTCGGAGCTGCTATTGGCCAGAAATGATGTCAGTGCTTCCCAGGCTGGGTGCACTGCCATTGGCGGTGAGCAGGGATGCGGCTGTCAGCTGGAAGCGCTCCAGTCATTCATGGGGACTTCAGTGTGTGTTTGCTGGGCACGCTTGGACACAAATAGATGGTGAAAGATCTGGCAGAGCCAGGTGAACACTTAGGGCTTCACTTTTAACTCTTTCTGGGGTCCGGATGGAGTGCCCTTCATCCCCTCTCACATCCCTGCATGAGAGCCAGATGCTCACCTGTCCCTCCCTTGTTCTGGCAGCAGCTGGCTGAAAGCACCCGCTCACCCCCTGCAATGTGCAGCCCAAGGGCATGTCCCTGTGTGGCTCAGTGGCCTTTGGACAACTGGAAAAAGCTCTGCTGCTTTTCCCTCTTCACCCCCACCAGCAATCAAAATCCCTGGCTTTGCGCTGAGATCAGCCACAATCATGACAAGACTTGAAATGCTGCTTCTGGGCTCCGTCTTACCAAGAATAATCTCTAAAGCTCAGCACCTACCTCGCTCAGCAGGAGTACTGAATAAGACTGCCAGCTCTCTTGGCTGCCGGCTCCTTTCTAACTTGCAGTACACTACAGCTCGTGCTTCAGAGCAGAGCCTGCTTGGCTCCTGCAGTCCTAAACACCTTTGCTCTCGAACTCAGTAAATGAGGGAAATGATTCCCAGCACCATGCCCCCCTTGTGCGAATGCCAGAGTCCAAAAATAGGACACCTATTTGCCAGATAGTGCCCAGATAGTGGCAGTGCTGGAAGCACCACAGGACAGGTGACAGATGGATCCCAGCTTTCTCTCACCAGTCAGACCTGTGCAGTGCAGCACAGAGATGGAGACCCGGGCCAAGAAGCTGCGTGTTCATCTGGGCTCGATATCCCTCCTGTGCTCAGTGATGCTCCGGGCACATGCCACCTTTAGGAGGATGCTAAATGCTCCCCTTCATGAGGTCTGGTGCAGGTGAGGGCTCCCTGCAGAGACTTTTCTGCCTGTCGAAGCGCTGGTCTGGGGGGATGTGGTGGCTTTGGCTGCGTGGCCCTGGCTGCAGAGGGGCCGAGCTCTGCCCCCCGACCCGGTGCTCGGCTCACCCCGCGCTCGCTGCCGCACCACCTTCGTGTGAGCGGGGGCACCGCAGGGCTCCCCGGGGAGGCTCCCCCGCTCTCCAGCGCTGCACCCGGAGGTCGGAGCAGCCCCCGGCGGGTGCGTGGCCGGGGGTCCCCCGCACGCTTCCCCTCCCACTGCCCCCGCCACCCTCCCCACGCGTGCGGCTGCCCGGCGGCAGCACGGGGGCTCCGCGCTGAGCGCAGGGCAGCCGGTGCGGTCCCACCGCCGCCCCCGCTCACCTGCACCTGCATGAAGGAGCCGCGGTAGAAGCAGCAGGCGGCCGCGGACAGGGCGCTCCACAGGCTGCACCGCTCCGTCATGGCGCGGCGCGCCCGGCGGGGGCTGCCCCGGCCCGGGCTGCACCGCCGCTGCCTCCGCCGCCGCCGCCGGGCTTCAATTTCAGCCGCTTCCCCGATTACCTCATCCCTTGTCGGCTGCGAGGGGCGGGCACGGTGCGGCAGCTCCGCCCCGGCCCGCCCCGCGGGGCCGCCCCGGCTCCGGGGAATCGAGGAAGCGGCACCTCGGGGGGAAGCAGTGCCCCGGCTGTCTGCGCCCTGCGGGGGAACTGAGAACCAGCTCCTCCGAGGGGAACCTACGCTCCCATGCCACAAAGGGAACCAACATCCCTGAGGGGATCGGGCACCCCTGCTGCCTGTGCTCTGAGGGGAACTGGGAACCAGCTCCTCCGAGAGGAACCGGCACTCCCATGTTGCGAAGGGAAGAGGCATCCCTGAGGGGATCAGGCACCCCTGAAGGGAACCGGCAATCCTATGTCGAAAAGGGAAGCAGCATCCCTCAGGGCATCAGGCACCCCGGCTGCCTGTGCCTTGAAGAGAACCGGCACCTCTGAGGGCATCGGGCATCCCTGAAGGGAGCCCGGCACCCCGGCTGCCCGTGCCCTGAGCGGGACTGGTTCCTCTGAGATGACTCAGCTCCTCAGAGGGGAACAGACATCCCTGAGGGCAACCAGCACCCCTAGCTGCCGGTGCTCTGAGAGAAACTGTCTCCTCTGAAGGGATCAGACACCCTCAGGGGACCCACCACCCCTTTTCTCCCCATCCCACATCTGCCTGCTCTCCCCAGTGATGCCCATGGGTCAGGGGCAGCCTTGTTCCCTCTTGCCCATCCTGTCTACCTTCACCCTTACACAGTGATACCTTTCTGGGGGATAAACCATTGCCCACCTCACATGGCAGGGAGCCGTCTGCCTGTTCCCTGTGTAGGCTGTCTCTGACTTGTGTTTAATTAAGGCTCTGCTTCGGTTTAATTAAGGCCACAGTATCACGTATGGGATGTGTAAGGCAGCACTGATGACTCAAAGCATTGCTCCAGCCTTGACTCTCGAATAAATCCCCCAAACCCCTGCCTGAACCCACTGCTGGCAGTTACTCTGTGCTGAAGACAGGCACGGGCTCCTCCAGCCCTGGCAGTGCCAGGGACTTACACCTTGCTCTTCTCCCTCCACATCTGTCCTGCACGGCATGGCCTGGGTTTGGCTGTGCTTCGGTAACTGGGGGCTTCACCCTCTCATCTGCAAAGCGTGTCCTGGCCCAAGGAGCCCCATGCCTCCCGGGAGACGCTGCGACCTCGGAGAGGTATTCCTGCTGCCACCGACCACAGAACCCTGCAGCCTTCCTGCTAATTAATTCAAACGAGCCCCTCACATTCCCAGGCAAGGAGACAGCATCCGAGGCTGATGAGATACAGGTCCCTGCTTGAGCAAGCAGCTCTTCCGCGCAGAACAAAGAGCTCAGAGGCGCCGGCCAGGCTCTCACTCTGCCCCTGGTTTTGCAGGGGAGAGAGGAAACAGGAGAGCAGCACGGCTGAACAGCAGGCCAGGGCTGAGCATGGGAGAACTGGTGGCAGCACACAGCCTGCGGGCAGGGAACATGGGGCAGCAGGTCCCACGGGTCCCATGGGTGCCTGCAGCCCCACCAGCATGGGCAGGGGAGCATGGACTCTCCTCCTCCCCTCCTGCCTGGGGCTGAGGGACAGAGCAGATGGCACTGTGCAGGGACATGCTGCTCCAAAAAGATGTGATGGTGAATCATCCTCCTGCCAGGGCTTCTCCCCTGTGACGGGCTCCATGGTTTCCTACTGAGGCTTTCACTGATGAGTGAGCGGGAGCCTCATGGGGTGCTGCAGGATGCAGTCCTCCAGCTGTGACTGTGCTGCCCCTCCTCACAGGGAAGCTGAAAATCCCTGACTGAGCTCTTATGAGGATGTGTGACAGCTTTACTGGTTGCTGCTCTCCCGAAGGGTAACGTTTTTCTGCAGCTCCTTCACCTGCACAAAGGCCAAAGCAGGACTGGCTGGGATGTTGAAATAGAGAGCTGGGCGTGCACATCCCCAGGCAGCTTGGAAACACCAGCCCTTAAGCTATTATTAAAGCACATTAATTACCAAGTGCTTATTGATCCTGGCTTTCCAAACCTCTCTAAATCCCACTTGCACCTCTAATCAGTCCAGGCTTGGTGATAGGAGTACCAGCCCCGGCCTTGCAGCTGAAGCTCAAGGGCTGATGCTTGGCAGATCCTTGGTGCACACCTGGACACAGACCTGCCTGTCAGCCTTTGCTCATGAGGGCTTTGCAACACATCCTCTCCCTCTTCCTGACTCTCTCCTTCACCAGCTCTTTTCTTCCTGTCTCCTTCGCTTACTCCTGACCAGTGTTTCCCCTCTGCTTGTTTCCCTCCCAGCTACACAGACCAGTGGCAGATCCCAGCCCCATCCTCTCTTGCTCCAAAGGCAGGCACAGCAGCCTCTTTCCCACCCTGAATCCTGCAGGACCTGGGGCTGAGCACTGCTGGGTGCTGAGCACCCTGCAGCTGCATGGGCTGCCAGCCAGGCACGGCGCCTGCAATCAGCCAGAGTGTCCCTGTCATCACGGTCACTCACACTCCAGATAATTACTAATTTGTCTAAAATAGCTGCTGTCACTGCAGCCATCAGTTGCTTCTCTGACCCAAGGGAAGTGGTGTATAAATCTCAGCCCATGTGCTGTTTCTGGACACTACAGGGATGGATGAGAAACAAAGGCCAGATAGCTCAGGTCTGGGATCTGACTGGATGGTAGGGAATTTTCCCAGCTCACCAAAAAGTACTTGATCCCAAAGGCAGAGCCATACCCATTGCTCCCCACCTGTATTGTTTCAGTCTATTAAATCATGAGCCGTAAAATGTGCCCATCTCTGGGTGCACACACTGACAGTGCCAGGGAAAACAGCCCAAACTATTCTGTTCCTCTCCTCACCCCTCCTTGCCCTCACAGGACTTGCCTGTGTGGAGTTTTTCTGCACATCTTGAGGTCCCCATACCAGGGCCCTTCCCTGCAGAGGCCAGTGTATTGGCTTTGCAGGGGAAAATGAACTGCATCCCAGCCAGACCCAATACGCCCAGTCAGAGCTTTGTTGTCCTGGCACATGTCCCATTTCCAGCCCTGTGAGCTCGCATTCTGCCAGTCCCACATGGCTTAAGGGCACAGAGAGGAGAACATCCCACCCGCGGGATCGCTCTGCTACACATCAAAAACCTCATCTGACCCCAGTGCCCAGAGGCTGCCAGTTGCCAGACTCGGCATGTGGGGTCCTCATTAGCCCCAGGGATGGACACGCAGGGAGGTGACCCCTGTTAGAAGCAGCAGATGAGCTCAGGGTCCAGCCAGCTCTCTCCCAAGCTTGCCAGTTGGTGCTGCCACAGGGAGTTCCTACATTTCCATGTCTGGCTACAGCCACCACCAGGAACCCCGAGTCCAAAAGATGAAGATGCAGGACTCTGTGCTAATTAGACCACCCAAGCTGGGTGGTCACTCAATACTCAAGTCACTTCTCAACAACCACATCTGCCCAGCGGCAGACTAGATTAGATCCCCCACTGGGCAACTGGACTCAGGAAGCTCCAACTCTCCTTAAACAAACACCCCAAAGGCCATAGCATGGCAGTGACCACCCTGTCACTTCAGTGGGTTTCAGTGCTCTGTGCCCAAACCTCACAGCACCCCTGCCACCGCTCCTCTGTGCCCACCCTGTGTCCCATCGTGCCAGCAACCTCCTGCAAAAGGGCCGCTCTCCTCCAGAGCCAGGCGCCTCACTAATGAATTTCTGGCCAGACATGAAGAGTCCTCAGGAATGTTAATAGTTTGCTGGAGGATAAGCAAAAGATTTGGAGAGATTTACACCAACTTTCATGTGACAGCCACGAAAGTGGCTCAAACCCTTCCGTTTCTTTACGTGGGGGCGGAGAGAGGAGTCTGCGTCTGTGGGCGTTCACAAGTATCTGGGAACATGAAATGCAAGCAGCTCCTGTGGGAACAGCATTGCGGGGACCACGTAGGGTTTGTGTCTCCTCTGTCTTCCCTGGCCTTGCCAGAAATATCTTCCAGGGCCAAAGAGAGAGCCCAGAGGGGAGAAAGGGTGCAGAATTGAGCACCCTGCTGGTGTAAGACCTGGACAGTTCCAGGGCCACCATGCCCTCTCCACCCCTGGCACCCAGCTGGCACAGGCTGTGATCACACCCCATGTCTTACCTTCACGTATTCACTGCCAGACTCCAGGCCATCGTGGTGGCTAAAAGGAAGAGGAACAATAAAAATACGTAAGCAAAGAGCAGTAAGTTGTGACATTCAGGTCAAAGGTAGTGGTGGCACAGCTGGGAGAGCTGGGGTCTGTGCCCCTTGTCTTGCCACAGTGCCAAGAGCATGGTCATGGTTTTGGGAGAGGTTCCCAGGGCCCCAGCAGTGTTCCTGCCTGCTCTGTGCCCACTCTCAGCACAGAGCTTATCCTCCCTAATGCGATCAGGGGAGAATGAGGCCTTTTTAGAGGATCTCGCCCCAAATCGGCTTGGGACTGTGTGAGCTGAACCAGGGAGACCCAGCAGCCAGGCTGGGGTCCCCGCAGGTCACATTGCTGGGGGATACATGTCAAGGTGGGGGGCCTTGTGTCCCGTTCCCTGGCACAGCTGCATTCCCAGTAGGCAGCTGTTGGGACACACCACCCAGACAAGCATTTTTGACTTTATCTATGGCTTTGTGCAGCCCTACAGAATTCAAACTCCCACCAAAACTAGGCCTTAACTGTGATGTCCTGACTGGGACTGCTTTTCGTGCTCTTAGAGATCCAGGTATGTGCCCATATGGAGGTGTCCCAGGGGAACAACAGAGAGTTCAAAAGGAGAGAGGCTGTAACAGCCTGAGCTGGGATGTGCTACCTTGAGGTCTCACCTTTCAGAATAAAATACAAAAATCCAGATGTCTTTAATCAGAATCCAGAACCTGTTGCCTCCCCAGTGCCAAGCTTCAGTATGGACATGCCGCTGTCTGCCAAGGTTGCTTGCCTGAGCAAGAGGCAGCAGCAGGGGCCTGGGGATGGCAGGCTGCCACACCAGGACAGGCAGCTGCAACTAAGGAATAACCAAATCCAAGACCATCATAGACTTGGGATGTCTCTCCTCTGCCAGAAGCCACCTCATCAGACACATACTGGGAACTGCTGGGGGTCCTGCACACAACCTCCCCCTGGGACCTGCACTGGTAGCACCCTTGGGGAGCCAAATTCCTCCTCTGTGGGCTCTCTCCAGGTTGAGGGTGGTGCCTGGTGGCCTACCCAAAGGGAAGCAGGGATAGCAGAGGCAACTACTGCCAGACATTTTTCCACTGGACATCCCCCATGGCACTACAGTGGGTTGTGACAGGGTCTACATGAGCCCCTCGTAGTGCCCAGCCCTCCAGAACACAATTCCCACTTCTGGAACCCTTGGAAGTCTTTAAAAAACGTGTGGATGTGGCATTTAAGGACACAGTTTAGTGGTGAATTTAGCAGGGCCGAGTTGACATTTGGACTCAATCTTAGTGGTATTTTCCAACCTTAGCAATTCTGTGATTCTCCAAGTCCACGCTGTGGAAACCGCATCCCCTGGTGTCCAGCTTGGGAGGGGAAAAAGGGGCTGGAAATCAAGCCCATACTTTTTTGGAGGTGAAGAAAATAGCGGAGCATTTGGGAGCGGGGATGGATGCAGACTCCCCTGGGCAGCTGTGGGCTGCCTGCCCGCCCCGGCACTGCCTCTCCAGCCTGCTTGCCCTTCACATGCTGCAGAGCTGCCTGGTGCTGCGAGAGCCGTGAGAAAAACCGGCAGGAGGACGGGGGGCCTCTGGGCAGGAAGTCGGGAGCATGGGAGCAGCTGAGAGACGCTGCGAGGGCCCAGGCAGGAGAGGCCCCTGTGCCGGGGAAGGGCAGCAGCTGGGACCGCAGCCCCCCTGGTTCTGCACATTCCTGGAGGAAACGGCATTTTTGGGGGCAGACGAGTGCCTGGGAGAAATTCCAGGGCTGCCTCTGGAGTGCGGCCGTGGCTGAGCTGCTGAGACCCAGAGGTACAGCAATGGTACTGGAGAGTGGGGGTTTGGTGGGGTGGCTGTTCTCTTTGGGCTCAGGAAGGCACCACCGTGACTTGCAAACGTGCCAAGCTCCAGGCTGGCTGCTGGGAACAGTCCAGGAGGATCCTGTGGGTCCAGCCCTGGTTTGAAGCCTAGGCTCTGCTTTCCTTGGGACACTGGTGCAGGTTGTACCCGGGGGAAACCAAATTTGGGCACCTCATGCCTCAGTTTCCCCCTCTGTAGAGCTGCCTCCAGGGAGGTTTTGGCTGGCAGTGCTGCCGGAGGGGTCTGCAGGGAGTGTCAGGCAGCGCCTGCGGGAAGCAGCGTTTCCCGTGCCTCACGCACGGCCGCGCGCACAGGGAAACCGAGTCATGTCCGCCCTGTGACCTGCCAGCGGTCACCTCCCGTTAGTCAGCGTGTCTCTGCTGGACTCACAGCCACCGCCTTGCTCTGAACAGCTCCGCAGACTGAGTGCCACTCCCTGTCCCACAGCAGCACGATTCCCCCCGCACAGGCCTGATTCTGGGAAAGCCCTCCTGCGTATGAGCATCCTCAGCCCACCCTGTCTTGGGGACTGACCTTACCAGAAATACCCCGGGGGGGCAGGTGAAAAGGTGTCCCAGGGCCATATTTGTTCCCTCCCGGGGAACATGCTGCTGCCATGGCTTGGCAGGAACAGACTGTCCCCATCCCCAGGGATGTGCCTGCACAGGAGGAAGGGCTGGGGCGCAGCATTATCCCGGTCCCACTTCCTCCCACCGCCCCACAGCAGAGTCTGGCCTTGGGATGGCTCCGGCAGACGGCTTCTCCTTGAGCCAGGGGCTGTGGCAGGGGCTCTGGCTTAGAGTGTGGAGGGGCAGAAATAACCCTGATGCCAAGACTTGCTCTGGTTACTCTCGTGCCTCAGTTTCCCTGGCAAGCAGCAAGACTATACCCATCATCAAGGAAGCCCCACAGGACGCAAAAAAGCATTTGGCCCCCAATTTTTGGGAACCCAAGTCCCCATTCCCCAGATTCAAGACACCCACGTGACCCACCCATGTCCCACTGCTGCTTGGCTCCCAGCCATGCTGGCCTGGGATCTAAGTAATTTCTGGGAGGTGGAGGGTCTGGCTGAGCCCTCTGCACCCTCCTTGGGGACTCTGCCACTGCTGGGGCTCTGTGCTCACCGAAGGATGTGGCAGCGCCACCAGACCCCCAAACCTCTGAGCCTCTGGCCCCCCGAGCTGGCCGCAGCCCCTGGCGCCGGGTCTGCTGCGGTTTCAGCAGCTCTTTCCTTGAGGAAAACACCATCACGGGCTGGGGGTCTCGGCACCCGAGCAGCGGCTCGGCTCCGGCATCTGCGTCGAAGTTTGTGCCCGTCCCAAGCAAAGCCCCTTCCCTGCCTCTCCCTTCCCATCCCCTCCGCTGTGCCGGGGTGTGAGGGGTGGCCGGGGGGCCGGGACCCCTTACCTGCCCTGTCCCAGGGTAGGAAACCTCCTGCCCAGCGCTGTCATCAGCCCTGCGGGATCCAGCAAGCGCCTCTGCTCCGGGATGGGGAGAAGCTCTCCCGCGCGCTCTCCCGCCTTGCACTGAGCGCCGGGACTTCGGGGCGCGCAAGGCGGTGGCGGACCCTCCTCCTTCCCGTCCCAGCCCTCCTCCGGCCCACCCTTCGCGGCCGGCAGGAATGTGTGGCCGGCACAGCCCGGCTCCCACCGCCGGCACGAATTTCTCCTCCTCACCCCGCTGCCGGGACCACCCGGACCTCCCGAACGCTCAGTGTCAGGAAAAGGAGCCCCCGGCCCCGCGGCGGTGCAGGGGGAACAGGAACATCAGGGGCCACGCGAGTGCAGAGGGAGGAGAGTCAGGCCGGGGAAAGAGAGAGAAATGTTTTCGGGAGAAATTTGGAATCGTCTTTGCCTGTGTCCCCAGTCCCACACACCCTGCTGGGCTGGGGTCGCATTTGGCACCTTGTGCCCAAATGCCGTGGGGCTGGGGGACAAAAATCCCTCTGGCTGATTCTGCGGTCAAAACCCTCCAAAAAATCCACCCGTCATCTCAGAGGGCTGAAGCTCCAAATTCCCCCGAAGGGAGAGATTGTGCCTGGAGTGAGGGGGGGGCGGGTTGTGCCCAGAGTGATGAAATGGGGACAGTGTCTGGTTTCAGGATTTGCCCCTGTGCCTTCGGAGAGGCAGTGCTGCTCGGGAGAGAGGGAAAGCATAGAGGGGATGGAAAAGACGAGAGTGAGAGGCGGAGGAGGCTGTAACAGTGCTGGTGTGAGCTCTCCGCAGCAGCCCATCCTGGTGCTGGAACGCAGCCGCCGCAGGACAAAGAGATGCCGGGGCAGAGCGGGGCTGCGAGATGTTTCCACCCCGTCCGGAAACAGGAGGGAGCAGAAATCCCACAGGAAACCTCGTTCCCATGGAGCCGCTGACCTGACCATGCTCCAGCTGTGCTGTCCCACCGGCCAGGTGCATCCCGCTGGCACTATGGGCACGGGGGCACGTTGCAGTGACCCTGGTTTGTCCCAGCCCCCTCCCCTTGCCCTGGAGGGACAAAAGGGGGGTCTTAGCAGAAGGCAGAGCAAACCTCAAAGGGCTGTACCTGTCTGGGGAGATCTTGTCAGGATGCTCTTGTTCCTTTTCCAGCAGATCCCCATCAGTGCTCTCTGCTCCAGCTGCTGCGTTAGGGCTTGTGCTTTGGCTGGGGTTTGGAGCCAGGCTGGAGCTTGGTGCCTCTGTCCTACGGCAGGAGACATTTCCCACAGGCTCCTGGTCTGTCCTGGCCATCGCTGCCTCCAGTGTGTCCCCAGGCTCAGCCTCTTCCTCCTCTTTCTCTGCTTGTCCAGCAGCCGAGGGTGAGTCTGTGCCTGGGCCAGGGGTGCTGGACATCTCAGGGCACTTGAGGCTGGGGAGCGGGGCTGTCTGGGGGGTTTTGTTGTTGGGAGTCCCTTTCTCCCGGCAGTTCTGGCTACTCTTGTCTTTGCCCAGGCTCTTCCCTGCCTTGCCCGGCTTCACCCTGGGCATGGTGCCCATATGGGTGTACATGTTCGATGACTGGGCATAGGGGCCAGGGCTCTTGGGTACGGTGTTGAGATCATCCTGGGTGCTGTCAAAGGTCTCTCCCAGGAAGCCGTGGGGAGGCGGGAGATGTGGCCCGAGACTCTCGGGAGAGCTGGGGACCACAGAGACGCGCCGGAAGGTGAAGGAGCGGGGGATGCTGCTCAGGCTCCCAAAGCTTTTGAACTTGAAAAATTCTGGCGAGGAGAAAGGAATGATGAGTGTGGGGTTACTGCTGGCACGGTGTGATGATGAGGGGTCCCAGAGCTGCTGGTCCTGCGTTGGCGTGGGCATGGGGCACTATGCAGCCTTGTGTCACCCTGTTACACCCACACCTGCAGTCCCAGCTTGGCATGACATCTCTGTGGTCTGGGGTGTATGTGATACTGCTTGAGGCATCTCTGCTGAGTACCCGGGAACTCTGCCCTGGTGCCTCAGGAAGCAGAAGTCTCCTGTGCCCTGGCAAATCTAGCAGCTGCTTCTTCCCACCACAGCTGAGGGGCGGAGGAAACACCCAACCCTGGCGAGCAGGCAACTCTAGAAATTATTTCAAATCTTTTCCTCTTGCCCTCTGCCTGCCTACTTCCTCCAGGGGACTCTGGGCAGGGCTGTGCCCATCCCCACAGCCTCAGGACAGCCCTGCAGGATGCAAGAATGGGACACACGGCATCTCCCCAGGGAATGGGGGTCCTGGACGCACATGACCTGCCCACATGTGCATGTCTCACGAGCACGGTGGAGCAGGAACCAGCTACGGGTGCTGCTGCGGGCGGGAGATAACCTCCCCACTTCCTCGCCCGGCCCCTCGCCAGCTCCAGCTGCCACCTGCAAGTGCTGAGCACGAACATGTTCGCCAGAGAAATATTTATAACTCCGGCGGGCGGCTTTGCATTTCACACCTCAGCCCCAGCTCAGCTCTGTGTGTCGCTGCAGCGCAGCCTTGGCTGGTGCTGGTGCTGGTGCTGGTGCTGGTGCTGGTGCCGGTGCCAGTGTCAGTACACAGGGTGAGCGAGGCTGTGGTCGCAGTGCTGTTGAGCAGTGTTTCCCTGCCCGCCCCGAGTGCTGTGGGTTCCACCGGGGGTTTTGCAATGGTGATGCCGCCCTGGGGCTCTGCAGAGCACGGCAGATTTGCCGGGCAGGAAGCGACACGTTGCTAGAGGTGCTGAGCAAGGACTCGGGTGTCCAGGGCTGCTCAGCCCTCAGATTTCCACCTCCAGCTGCCATCCATGGGCTCTGCAGGGCATCCTTGGAGCTGGAGAGGGCGAAGGGGCTGCATCCCAAAAGCCCCTCTGCAAGGCAGAAACCTCATGGCCTGAGTGCAGTTAGAGACAAAACTGCTTTGCGCTAAACATCTCCTTGGAGTCCAAGCATCTCCTGCTACCTGCTGCTCCTGGGGCTGCTGCGAGGTGGGAAAGGCAGCACTGGGGATTTTCCCCATCTCCCCACTACTCCACCACAAAGGAAAATCCCAGCTGGGATGGGGCTGCGGGTTTGGCCAGTGGAGGGGTCCCGGGGGAGCGGAGGGACTGGGCCCCGTCTGGCGCCGGCCCTGTGGCAGGAATGCAAGAGAGCACAGCCCAGCGCTGGGAATGGGGTGAAGGCCAGTGCGGCCTCCCCCCGGGGCTCCGAGGGAAAGCCGAGGTCTGTGAGAAAGTGCAGAGCTCGCTCCCGGTGGGTATCCAGCACTTCCTCCCAGAAGAGCCAGTGGGAATCCATTCCCAGGCTCCTACCCAGGCTCCTCCGTGTCACCCCCATCCCTGTGCTGCAGGAGCACCCTGGGGTGAGGATCCTAGCCACCCCCAGCCCCCAGCACCAGCTGGTACCCCAGCCATGCACCCTGAAGGGTGTGATTTAAGGAGTGAAGACCCCCAAACCCTGCTGTGCATCCCTCTGGTCACATCCCAGCATCCAGCACAGGGCTGGGCTGCAGCAGACTGGTCCCAGTCCCGGCACCCAGCTCCTGAGCCAGCACCCAGCCTTGTAGATGGAAACCCCCAAAGCCCCTCACCCCAATGAGTTTCCTAACAAGAGCAGAGCCTGTCACAGCTCCAAACATCCCTGGACAGGATGACCCAGGGAGCGTATGAGCACACACTCACACTCACTCTCACCCATCCTCCCACACACCAAGATGTCCAGGTGAGCACCCCATTGCCCACCCACCCTGTCCCATGGCCACTTACTGAACTTCTTGAAGCCCCCTCGTTTCTGGCCCTCGGCCATGGCCGTGCCGGTCGGAGGCCGCGGGACCGAGAGGGACAAGTATATAACTGTGAAACCCTTCCCTGCCCGCTCCTCCCTTCCTGCCCCCCCCACCCGTCGCTCGCTCAGCGTTTCCTCCCCAGTGCTGCTGGCCCCAGCCTTGCTGCTGTCCCTGCCCACCCTCACACTGTCCCCACAGTTCCTGCAGTCCCCGTGGCTGCTTGCACCTGCCTGGCTGCTCAAGGGCCACCTCTACACCCTGGTTTGAGAATGTCTGACAGATGTGGACACCCAAAAACCTCTGGGTGCCAGCTCCAGAGGAAGATGCCAGCTCTAGAAGAGGGTGCCAGCCCCATGGAAGAAGGTGCCAGCCCTAGAGGAGTGTGACAGCCCTATGGATGAGGTTGCCAGCTCTGTGGATGAGGCTCCAGCCCTGCAGACAGGACTCTGCCATGCACATCTGGTGCTCAGCCCCCGTGGGGTGAGAGCTGGATGGCATCACTGCCAGCAGGAGCACTCCCCACCAGCCATTCTCTCGTGCTGAGGACATTGATGTCTCCATAAGAGTGTCTCCATGCAGGACAAGGTGGCCTGGACCCAGCAGGGATCCAGTGTCCGTGTTTCCCATTCCCAGGGAGCTGGTGGTTCCCACGACCAGGATGCTGGCAGCTGGTCTGCCATAGCTCTGTCCTTAGCTCCCTGCGCTCTCCGCTTTGGGGACTAGTTTCGAAAAGTCCCGGATCGAGCTCTTCATCCTGCACCTGAACACAGCCATGGCCGGGGGAGGAACTCGGGGTCCCCTGAACCAGACCCTGAAGTCCTCCTGCCTGGCCATGGCCTCCCTATATCACGGCCGCGGCTGCAAGAGCAAAAGTTTTGTTTAACTCCTGACGTGTTTAAGCACACATGGGGCGCACGGCAACGCGCTTTAGAGGCACCGGAGAGCGCTCGGTGCTCCCGGGCCACGAGGGGGGACAGCCGGGGACAACATGGCGGTGGCCTCATGGACTGCAACGCCCACAAGGCCCCGCGCGGCGGCTGGCGGGTCACGTGACCGCATCGCCGAGTCACGTGGCGGAACGGGCGGGACGCGGTGCTGTGGCAACGGCGCGGCCGCCATGGCAAAGCAGTACGACATGGTCGAGTGCCCCTTCTGCGACGAGGTCTCCAAGTACGAGAAGCTCGCCAAGATCGGCCAGGGCACCTTCGGGTGAGTGCTGCGCCGGCCCCGGCCCCCTCTAGCCCGGCCCGACCCCGGCCTTCTCCGGCCTCAGGCCTGCAGCCGAGGCCCAGCCCCGCGGCCCATCCGCGCCAGCCCCGGGTGCTCCTTGCTCGAGTGTCCTTTCCCCGGTCACCCTTCTGGCTTCAGAGAACCAGTCTGGCTCCTGAGCCCTCTTTTCCCCAGCCTGAGATCCCGCTCTGTCTTAGCTCTGGCAGAACAGAGCTAACCTTGAAAAGTTAGGGTAGGGACCTGTAACTTGGCTCCAAATGTGCGATTTTTTGTTCAAAATGTGCTACATTACTGAAAATCCTTGTAAAGCTGCAGGAGCTCTGGGCTCTCTGTTGGTTCAGTGAGTCCTGAGGGCCTTTGGCCCAGGGAGAATGTGGCTCTATTGGCTCAGCACAGAGTTCTCTGTATGGTGCTTTAGTGTGTCTTGCTTGGGCTTGTTCCTTGTTAGGAGCACCTGGCTCCTTTCTCCTTGTGCTGCTCATGGATTTTTTTCTGTTTTTTTTACAGGGAGGTTTTCAAAGCCAAACATCGCCAGACAGGCAAGAAAGTAGCACTGAAGAAGGTGTTGATGGAAAACGAGAAGGAAGGGGTAAGTGTGGGGCATGGCTGAATTTGGGCCTCTTGTCACCTGGGCTGCAAAGGCACATGGCAGCAGTGAGGGGACTGGGCTGCACGGGATGGCTGCTGGGAAGTGACACTTCCCATGTGTTTCTTCTCCTCTGGGACCCCCAGCACAGGGCTCCACACTGGCTGTGTTTGTGGAAGAACTGGGTGATGTTCAAAGCACATGCTCAGGGGTTAGAGAGATAGTTAACAGCTTAAACAGCAAAGGCAGCAGCCAAAAAGGCTGTTCTGCAGCTCAGGCTGGGCTGTCCCGTGTCCTGGTGTGAATGTGGAAGGTGAGGAGAGAAGGGCAGGACCTGCCAAGCTGCATGGTCACACCTGCACCTGGCCTGGTCTCCTGCACCTCCAATCTCCATTCTCTCTTTCTCTTTTCCAGTTTCCCATCACAGCCTTGCGAGAGATTAAAATCCTCCAGCTGCTCAAACATGAGAATGTGGTGAACCTCATAGAAATCTGCAGGACCAAAGGTACTTTGCAGGGTCTTCCTTGTGTTAATGATGGCTTTTCTGAGCCCTGCTGAGCAGGCAGGTGTCTTGTGCTGGGAGTGGGGTGGTCTAGCTGAGCACAGGCCTGTGTTCCTGCCTGTGACATGGGGTGACAGGTCACTTATCTTGGAAAAGAGTTTCTGAATGAGTCAGGACGTTGCTGAAGCTCGGCTGGAAAAGCTGTTGTAGTCCTGCCAGGATATGCCTGTGCCATAGCAGTGAATGCTGCCTATGCTGGGAAGCTCCCTTCTGAGAGGCTTTCAATGAACCAGCACTGGAGGGACTTAGGGGCAGAGGCTCCTCAGCCTGGAGCCATCTCTCTCGGTTGGCTTGTGATGGTTTCTGGCAGCTCTGAGCTGATGACACAGCTCCAGCTGAGGCTCACTCAGCATCTCTTTCTGTGGGTGATGTAACTGCTCCTGCTGGGAGGGCTGGGACTCCACATGGGCCGTTCTGAGCTGCTCTTCCACCTCCTCACTCCCACCTGATGCCCTGTGCCCCCACTGCTTCTCAGGCTCAGCACACCTGGCCTGGCTCTGTTTCCAGTGAAACTGCTGTATAACATTTGCTAGAGTTTATATATCATTCTCTTACATGGATCTGTACTGGAAAAATACTTTGGAAAGTGACAGTTGATGTTACAGTCTGCCCTTCTCCAGCCAGTCATGTCAGTAAAATAAAAACAAAACTGACGAGTATCTGATGTTTTTTAAAAAGTCCAGTCACTGAACCTGCAGAAATCTCTGGCCTAGGGCTGGGAAATTCAAGTTACTCCAGTACTCAGTTGTGTGTAGATTACTGTCTGTATAGGTATGAGTAAAAACACCAATGACAAGTTAATTTTTAATTCATTGTGTGATTAAAAGAGCTGTGATGATTGGGTGTCTGGCATACCAAAAGTAAATATTTTTGTAGATGTGTCATTTGTTCCCTCTTTGCTTATGTTTTGTTTGTATTCCAGTTTTCAACCAAATCTAATTTGACCTCAGTTTAGCATAAAGTAGAAATATTTCATTTACTGTTCTTAAACGTGAGGCTTTTCTGTTCTTACATTGGAAAGGTGTGTTTGGGGCTGTGTCTGTGTGAGGAACTGCAAACCCAGTGTAGCAGGCACGCTCCTGGCTGGAGGGGAGGGCAATGTGCTTCTGCGGGGGCTAAGCTTTTCCAGTTGGAGATGCTGATCAGCAGGTTTTGCTGTTTACAGCTGATGAAAATCAGCCTTTCTTTTTAATAACGTTTTGCGTGGGTGCTCTAGAAACAAGATTGAAATCGATTGCTTCACTTAAGGTCTGCTGTCATTGACTTCAAATTGCAGTTGGAGTTGGAGTTTTATATCACTTTGATCAAGATCAGTCCGTTTTCGCAGATGCTGTTTGAGGTTGCAGGAAATCTCACTTTCTAATGTGAGATTAGACAGATTTTCTGTGTGTCTGCATTTTTCCTGGGGCTGTCTGTGGGTGCCTCCTCTATTGCTTGTGCTTGGCTGGCAGCCACGGCTTGCAGGGAGGAAACCCCACAGCCGTTATGTGCCCAGAGCAGCACGAAGTGAAGCTTTCAAAGGTTGCCATGCCCTTTCCTTGCCTGTCTGATGACATTCGCTGCACCAATCCTCATCTCCTGTTCTTGTGCTGCAAGTTTCTCTCAGTTTTTCTTTAGGAAGGACCTTGAGGGCTGCAGGCTGTCTGGTTCTCTGTGTTCCTGTGCCCTGAGATTCTGTGTAGGGGGTGTTGTATGAGCTGCAGGGTGGTGGGAGGTAAGAGGAGCTGTGACTCGGTGAAGGGTCCCTCACTGACAGCCTCTCCTTGTCTCTCCTGCAGCCTCTCCATACAACCGGTGCAAGGGCAGCATCTACCTTGTGTTTGACTTCTGTGAGCATGACCTGGCTGGCCTTCTCAGCAATGCCCACGTCAAGTTCACACTGTCAGAGATCAAGAAAGTTATGCAGATGCTCCTGAACGGACTTTACTAC
This sequence comes from Callaeas wilsoni, assembly GCA_013398955.1. Lineage (NCBI taxonomy): Eukaryota > Metazoa > Chordata > Aves > Passeriformes > Callaeidae > Callaeas > Callaeas wilsoni. The sequence continues at coordinate 34,941 of VWPU01007085.1, forward strand.
ATCCACAGGAACAAGGTAATGAGACAGACTCCTGCTGTGCTCATAGGGTGGCTTTCCAAGGAGCAGGTGTCTTAGCACAGGCTGAAGGGAAATCCTTGTTTTCCACTTCTGCAGCCTGAGCATCTTGCTGGCCCCAGGCACCCAAGGAGGGCACTTTATTCACTTAACTCTTCAATGTCTGTGCTTGTACAGATCTTGCACCGAGACATGAAAGCAGCGAACGTGCTGATCACGCGGGATGGAGTCCTGAAGCTGGCGGACTTTGGGCTGGCTCGAGCTTTCAGCCTGGCTAAGAACAGCCAGCCAAACCGCTACACCAACCGTGTGGTGACCCTGTGGTATCGGCCCCCAGAGCTGCTCCTAGGTAGGAGGAGCCCTAGGTGGGCTCTGCCGGCTTCTTGGCCCTTCTCGGCCCTCTGGGAGACTAACTCGGCATCTCCGTTTAGGGGAGCGGGACTACGGCCCCCCCATTGACCTCTGGGGCGCAGGCTGCATCATGGCAGAGATGTGGACCCGCAGCCCCATCATGCAGGGGAACACGGAGCAGCACCAGCTCACCCTCATCAGCCAGCTCTGTGGATCCATCACGCCAGAGGTGAGGGCGAGAGCGGGGATGAGCTGTGGAGAGCAGGAGTGTGGGCAGAGTCTGGGACCAGGCACTTGGGCCACTTCCCTGCCCTGTGTGCTGGCTGCTGTATGCTCGCAGCAGTGGAATGTGCCTGCTGCTGGCAGGAGGCTGGAGAATCTTCTAGCCTGTGTTTTGGGGTTGTCTCTCAGACAAACACCCTCAATTTCTGCTTAAAGAAGGGTGGGGGTTTTTATTCTCGGGTGTTCTGCGCTGGTCACCTTGAAAACCTCTTGAATTCTGGCTTATGATTTGTGGCATCAGCTCAGCTCTGGTGTGAGCACCCGGCCCCTTCTCAGCTCCTCCTTTATCAGCAGCTCGTCCTGCCCTCTTGTGGGGAGCAAGCTGAGGGATCTCAGCTCGGACTGGGATCTGCGGGATGTGCTGGCAGCTGCGGAGTGCTCATCCTGCTGTCACATTCATTATGTGAATACACTGAGGGAGCTTTCTTTGGCATGTAGATACCTGCTGTGGTCTCTCCCAGATGGAGATAAGTGCTGGTGATTGCAGCAGGCTTTGCTTTCTAAGGATAAAAGGTGCCACATCCATGTGATTATTTAGCAATCAGTTTTGTCACTTTATCTTTCTGGATGTGGTTGCTGGCCTGAACTGTGCTGTCTAGTAGTTCTTTTATGGGGGAACCAGAAATCTTTGAGCGTCGTTTCCACACCAGGAAGACTGTCCTGACTTGTCCACATGTCTCCAGGCATTAGTGCAGCCTTTATTGCCTCTTTGTGGCTGTGAGAACAAGGTCTGCCAGCTTGGAGGTTATAAAATAGAATTGTTATTTTGGCAGACCTCACCCTGGTTTGCCTGAGGGTGTTTGAATAAAAAATGGCTTGTCCTTTCCATAACTATTTCTTGCCAACCCCTTTTCCTGCCCCTTCCCAGGTTTGGCCGAACGTGGATAAATACGAGCTGTACGAGAAGCTGGATCTCCCCAAGGGGCAGAAGCGGAAGGTGAAGGATCGCCTCAAGGCCTACGTCAAAGACCCCTACGCGCTCGACCTCATCGACAAGCTGCTGGTGCTGGACCCCGCCCAGCGCATCGACAGCGACGACGCCCTGAACCACGACTTCTTCTGGTCGGACCCCATGCCCTCAGACCTCAAGAACATGCTGTCCACCCACAACCAGTCCATGTTTGAGTACCTGGCCCCGCCACGCAGGAGGGGTGGACACATGCCTCAGCAGCCGGCGAACCAAGGCAGGAACCCCGCTGCCACCAACCAGACTGAATTCGACAGAGTGTTTTGACATCTGGCAGGGTCCTGGCTGGGCTTCCCCGCGTTGAGCGGAGATGTCCTGGCGAGGTCTGTTTGTCTAGGAAAGGACTTTTTTCAAGGTGAAGTGACTGGTGGCATTAACAGAGCTTGGCCGTCTCCTCTCAGCCACCACAGAGCTGCGTGACTTGGGGAGGTGACACCTCTGAGCTCAACATTGTTTCCCTGCAGTTTTGTCTCAGAACCTGTTTTTGCCCCCCAGAAGTCTGTATTGGTTACATTAAACTTGCAGATCAATTGCTATGGATCTGGTGATGGAAAAAGTGTCTCCATCCATGCTGAGGCTCTTGGCCAATGGTGTGGGGACTGGCAGGACTGGGAGTAGCTGCCCTGGACCAAGCTGGGCCCTGCTTGGAGATGTCTCAGCTCTCTTGGTCTGTCATAGCTCCTGCACGAAGTGTCCTCTGAGCACTGAAGCATTGATGTAGGATGAGGCAGGTGCTTCTGAGTCATCAGATGTGTCTTGGGGAAGGCAGAGTCACCCTAGACAGCATGACTAGCTCTCCCTGCAGATTGGGATCTAGCCTAAAAAAGGACTTATTGGGCAAACCAGAGAGGTAGCTGGCAGAGCTGGATGCTCTATGTAGCCAGGATTTACAGTGGGAATTGCTGGTCTCTGTGACATGGCATCCATGCTTTCTTCATTGCAAACCATGACAGAGTCATATTGGATACAACCAACCTGCTGCAGGCAAGCACTGGCCTGTGCCTGAGGTGAGACCTGCCCTCCTGCTGTCTGCAGGGATTTCAGGATAGTGTGGCAGGGCTGGGCACACTGTGCTGGGAGCAGGGGGACACTCATGTGTCCCCTGCTCTCTCCTGAAGCTCTTTGCATGGCAGACTAGAACAAGACCACTGCCTTCTTTGGGTGCAGTGACTACCCTGACACACTGGGATCACCTGTGCACACCTTATGCCAGAACTTGTCAGGATCAATTAATAGAGAGCAAGTGGTCCTCCACAGCTGCTCTCTGCACAGTTTCCCGTGGCTGTCAGCTGTAGCCAGCTGTCTGCTCCCTGAGCCCCATGGATGCCAGGATCCCAGTATTCAGCATGTGCAGCTGGTGATAGCATTTGGCACTCGGTAACTTGTCTGTTAATGCTTACTGATAAAAGCCATGTCGTTGGTATTATAAGGTCTCCTGAAGAAACGGTCATGAGTGGGTGGGGCTGTTCTCAGGATAAAAAATGGGCTTGATAAAAGACATGTACAAGGTAACTGTACATGGTTTGGGGCTCTGAAACAGTGTCTGTTTGGGGGGGACTTTGTTTCTTTGGAAAAATAGTCGGTTAGGAGCAATAAGCCAGTTGACTTGTGCCATTGTGGATAAACATGGTCCTGTCCCAAACAGCTGGTGTGAACCTCCTGTCGCTGTGCTGCCCAAAGGGATTCAGCAGTGGGAGCCTGCCTGACAGCACCTGGCCTTCCCAAGGGCAGTTCGGGCACCCTAAGACCCCTGCCTTGTTCCTGGGGACCTGGGGGGGTCAGCGCAATTAGCGCTGCCATCGATTAACACGTCGGTACTGCTGCCACGAGCAGAGGAGGCTGCTGCGGGCAGCCCGGGGGCTCCGCTGGCACCGGGCGGGGTCTCGGGGGTCCCTGTGCTCCAGCTTGGGCGCTGGCGGCTGTAGGGCCATGTCCCTATGCTGACGGACTGAGCGACCTCGAGACGGGTTGTGCCTGATGCTACGGCCTCGTCCTCCCCCTGTCCCGAGCGGGGCGGGCGGGACTGCCGTGCCCATCCCGAGGTGTCGGGATGGTCACGGGGGCGGCCGCCTCGCCGCCCCTCGCAAAGATGGCGCTCCCCCCCCTTCCTCACGCGACGTGGCGCGCGCTGCCAGTCGCAAAGATGGCGGCGGCGGCGGCGTCCGGGGGCTGCGGGACGGCCCCGCCCCCTCCCTCGGCGGCGCGCGCGGTTTGCGCGGGCCGGCG
>VWPU01007087.1:0-85816 GCA_013398955.1 Callaeas wilsoni
GGGCGGAGCGCCATGGATGCCGCTGGCCGCCGCCTGCCGCGGGGCTCGGGCTGCCACCGCCGCGCCGCTGCCCCGGTCTCGGCGCGGCGCTGAGGAGGGCTCGGCTCCGGCGAGGAGGCTTCGGAGGCTGAGGTGAGCGGCGGGGGTGGCGCGGGGCCTCTCCGGCCCGCGCTGGGAGACGGCGCCTTTCCGGAGCAGCCAGGCCGGGTCACCCTGCGCGGCCTGCGGCTCGCCGGGAACTCGAGCGTCGCTGCCCGGGCCTGTCGGGCCGGGAGGGAGCGGGCCGGAGCTGCGGGCGGGGGAGAGGCGGCGGGTGCTGGAAAGTCTGTGCGAGGGGCCGGGAGCATAGCGGGGCGGCGCTGCCGGGGAGCCCCTCACGCCTCCGGGTGCCCCGTGCGGGGGCGGCGAGGAGGGGGAGGCGGTGCCGTGTGGGGAAGGGGCCCAAAGCGCCGCGCGGGCCCGGGGCCCGCCTGGTGTGTGCGAGCAGGCCCGGGCGGCGCGGGATGAGTTGGGCTGCGGCCTGGCGCCTGCTCTGGGCCGGCTCTCCCGGGAGTCCCGGCCGCTCGCCGCGCTCCGTGTTCTGCGGTGGTTCCTGTACAGCCCGTCTGGGATGTGAGAACAGCAGGTGCCTGTGTTGAACTTCGCCCACTTTCGCTGTCTCTTAATTTTCTTGTTTCTCTCGCTATCACCCATCTCCCCGCTCCCGGAAATAACGATTTAGTCGTGTTAAGAAGCGGTAGAATACTTATAATACGATCCCACTTTTACTGTCTGAAAGTAGTTGTATTTAGGATTAGAGCAGGAAATGCAGTCTGTAAACAGCTTGGAGAATCATAGGCATTGTTTAAAACACAGAAAATCAATTTACTAAAATTACTTTTTAGAGTAAGATAGTATCAAATATATAACTGGCAAGCAGTAGTTGAGTGATCTGTAATATTATGGTTCTAAATTATATAAAAATCTGATCTGTTGTATTTCTGTCACATCTTTGAGCTTGAAGCTATTGTGAAAGAGCACTGCTGATTCAGTGTGTGTTTCTTCATATAATGCTGTTTTCTGATTCGCTTCTGTAGACATGCCCTTGATGGAGTTATTTTTTAACTATTAACTCATTAGCAGCAAGTAAACAAGTAGGCAGACTTTGTCCAGATCAAGCTTCTCCCTCCCACATCACCTCCCCCTGGTTTGTGGGGACACTGTCCAGCATTTCATATTTACCTATGAGTTCGATAAACTAATTCCTCCTCTCTAAGCTGTGTTTTGAAAGAGTATTTTTTTTTCTTGTATGTCTCATTTGGAGAGATTGGTTTGTAACCCCTTAGTTTTTATATGAAAATAGTCATGTTTGCTGTGCTCGTAGGCAAGGGAGGTGAATTTGACTGTTTGTTAAACACAAAGTAAAAGCAAGCACATATGTCAAAAATATCTTAACATTTTAAGGGGACTTTTTTGGTCTTCAGCTTGCACGCACAACTATGGCATTGGGCCAGCAAATAATGTTGTTTTCCTTATATGTGAATTATTTGAATTATTCACTGGATTTTTTGGAAAGCTATGAATAAGTATTTTTTCCAAAAATCCCCAAATAACCCAACAAACCCCTAAGTCTTGAAAATGGAAGTGATTCTTAAGTTGTCTTTTTTTATCTTTTGACATAGAAAGCCTATTTTCCTTATGTTTGAATGCTATTTTAAAAGATGAAGAATTCATAAAAGGTTTCCAAAGATTCTGCAAGTCTGTAATTGTACATCTCAGTTTTTTGTTTTATGGATTTCTATTTAAAGTGTGAAATTCATTATCTTTCTATATTTGAATATTTTCATGTGGAGGTGATCCATGTCTCATAAAGCTAAACACTTTATAATAAAAGGGTATTAAAGGAAGGGGATGAGCAAGACAATACTTTCTTTCTCTTAGCTTTAAGAATACACAAAAGGGTTAAGCACAATTTTTCTAGCTTTAATTTTGAGTTATCCTCCAAACAAGCTCATTACTATTTACTTGCTTATAAAGCTTGAAAAAAACCCCATTTGCTGATAAAATATGTCAGAATTTCCTTAATTTCAGCCCAAACATATGCTATACATTTTAGAGAGGAGCAAATATAGAAAGTTCAACAACAAGATTGTGATGATGATTACTTTTTTTACTTTTTCTTACCAGGTGAAAACTGCAAAAGTGTGAGGCTGACTGAAGAGAGAAATTAATTGTGCTGAAGTTAGTCTGGCTTCAACAATTAAAGGATATTTTTGGTACATTTTAATTGAAGTGGAGGCGGCTATTTTTTTATAAAAAACCATGGCAGATGTGGATCCAGACACGTTGCTGGAATGGCTGCAGATGGGGCAGGGGGATGAACGGGATATGCAGCTGATAGCACTGGAACAGCTCTGCATGCTACTTCTGATGTCAGACAATGTGGATCGCTGTTTTGAAACGTAAGTACTTCTGGCTTTCGTTTATGTAATGTTATTTTCCCCTTTCTGCAGCCCAGTGTAATATTTAACATTCCTAGAAACTTTCAGCCTCCAAAATGTTTTTACAAACTGAACTTCAGTTTAGATCACTGAAATCAAGTGTTTCTGTTAATGTCACATGAAGTACTCTTGTCTGATTAAAAATGTAGTGTTGTTTGGGTGATACGCAGTGCCTGTTCTGACACAGGAGCTGGTTGCAGCTCTTAATACATTTCTTTAAATTAAATGATGTGGATTTGTGTGGGGGTTTTTTTGTGGTTTGGGTTTGGTTTTTTTTTTGATGTATGTGTGTTTTGTTTTGGTTTTGGTTTTGTTTTTTTTGGTAGAGAAAAACTTTTTTTGCACTAGGATTAAAGCGGTCACCTAGCTATACTGAAGCATCCATACTCTCACACTACTTTTATTGAGAGATATAGTAGCTTTTTTTGAGTTCTGTAAATCCAAGCAAAAATCACAAACAATAACCACTGGTCACACAAATATTTTGCCCCTTCTTTGGAGCATGATGCTGTTCATGCCACCCTCCTTCTCAACTACATTTGTACACGTCATATAACACAGTCCCTGCACTCAATCCTTTTTATATTTCTCACCCCACAAAATGCTGGTATAATCACTTCTGTTACTTGAATGTTGCTGTGCTTATGTTACACGACTTTCTGTGAGAGCCCAGCAGTAGCTTGGAAGAAGTAGCAAAAGTGTAAGCAATCACAACTTTTACTTTTTTTGTTGATTTCTTCAGTTCTGATTTTCATGCTCTCGCCTCTCTTCCTTTCCATGTTTTTTTTTCATTGCCTTCACTTTATTTTCATGATAAAATATAGCTGGTATTTTTCAGATACATTCTGCTTTTTAGGAGTATGGATTTAGAAGCATTTGAGGAGGTAGCTGTCTGTTACACTGTTTAGTTTTGTAGCTCTGAAGGAAACAGTTTTCAGACTTACCTTTTAGAAGCTGTTCTGATGACTGCATTTATTACAGGAAATGTAAAATTCATACATCTCTAAAATTTGGATTTGTAGTAGTTGCAGAGCACTGAGCACAACTTTGTACAGTGCTTTAGAATTTGAAGTCACCTGTTCTTTACCTTGGTGAGCTTACAGGTAAAATTTAGACTTGAAGAGCTTTACTGTAGCAAGGTCCATTCGACTTCCCTGTCTATCCTCATACTACTGATACTGGTGGAACCTCAGAATTCACCATTGTACAAAAAAACTTGGTAGCTAAGAATTAATTTTTCTGATGAATCTGGGTGAACTGCCTGCTTCAGGATATTCCGTTCTATACTGATGTAGAATTAGGCATAGGTATTTTTAAGGTTATCTTCTGGGTATCTGAGAGTCAGGAATGAAATGGCGACTTTAGAAAATATAAACCAATTGTGAGTTTTATGCATCTTATTTAGAACAGACCTTTATTTCAATATAAATGAATTAAATAGTCCAAGTGCTTTTTTTTCCTTTAAGTGTACATAATAAATGGTCTGTTATTGCACTGTTGTGGTTTTAAAATTATTAATGTGTAAAAGAAGAAATATTTAAAATGCTGTTTGACATTTTTATTTTTCTTTTGAGTCTTGGTATAGTTTAATTTTACTGTTCTTCTAAGTTCTCTATTTCATTTGGTCTTGTAAGTTTTCCTCAAAAAGAAGAGAATGAAGTGTAAATAGGGCAAGAAGTTGCCAAATTTCTCTGCCTGTTGAAGTGATTTTGCAATAATGTTGAAACTGCTACTTTTTATTGGCTGTGCGAATATACTGAAGTATATGATCTGGTACCTTGGTATTTGGTGAGCTGACATGGTAGCTCATTGCCTTCTTCCCATTTATCACCCACTGTTTTTATTCCTCCCAACCATACTCGTGTTCCTGCCACTGTCAGGGCTTACTGGACTCCTCTAACTCCATGCAAGTGCAAGCTGCTCTTTAGACCTGCTGAAGAAGGTTGTTAGTTTTCTGCTGTTACAGTGAGTTACAGCATATAGAGAGGTGTCTGATGAGCACTGGAAGTGGAAGTGCATAACTTGAAATATGGGAGAAGCAGAGAAAGGTATACAGTCTTCAGTGAAGAACTCAGTGATTGTCTCAGGTGCTTCTGGGTGCCTGCATTTCAAGGCGACTTTATTTATTTTGGAGCTCTGTATGAAATAGATGATATCTTGAAAAGTATTTCTAAAATCTTTCCAAATGACAGGTCAAATAGCCAAAATTGTCACGTGCTGAGAGGGTATAACTAAAATAATCATGGATACTATTTTATGGTTCCTTTTCAGCTTGTTTTTTAAAGGAATTGTTGTTTGCTGAAATAGGAGATTTACTGTGTGACAGAAGTGCTGCTAAACCTCCATTTTTCAGGAACTAATTTTGAAAATATTTTCAGTGCATGCCTGATCTAGAATATGGATGTATTTTTCCGTTGGTAAGAAAACCAGCCTCTAGAGTTTACAAATTTTTTTTTCTTCTACTGAGTAAGAACAGCATTTCCAAGTTTTTGGATGCTGTGCGCATGTTATTTGAAGATCTTGGAATTGTTTATTGCTATTAGTTATATGTTGACAAAACTTTAAAGAAAATTTTTCATCTATGAAACTCAACAACTCTGAGATGGACTTTTAAAACAGCCAGTTTCTTGGAGAGTGAAATGGGATGTTTTTCAGAGCTTAGTTAGAGTGACTTTAAATATTAAGTATTAGTCCACTTTTACATAAGAAATTATTTGCTTTTGTCATGTAAGCTAAGAAAAAGCCAATCATTTTAGTGAAGTACATCTGGTGATTAAAAGCTGCTTATGGTGAGGAGTGGCAAAGCTGTGAAACAAGACCACGTTAAAAATATTGACATGAATGCTATGCACCATCTCTAAAACCACAACAGAGTTTTCATACTGCTTTCTTAAGGAGTTAAGGGCAGTACACTTCAGTAAAGTAACAGGGTTACTTTGCAAACATGTTCTGAAGGAAATGATATAGCTAACGATAAAGGTAATAATTTGCTTTTTTACAAGAATAGTGGGTACTGAAACTAGTGTTTCAGATATGCTTAAAACCAGAAGGAGGCACACATGCAGGATGGTGTATTTCATAATGTTCTTGCAGAGTTCTAGCAGCATCCCAGCAGATTTCAGGGTATGCAGCTGATTAAGAGGTAGTGCTGCCAGATAATTGATGTTTCTTTACTTCTTCCCAGATTTACTTATTATATCCAATTATTTTGGAAGTTACTCATATGTTAACATTACAAAAAATCAGTGGCATATTCATCTTCTGGTGATAATGAGTCACAGACACTGCTAGTCGCTTGGCATGAAGAATGGCTAACATTTTACCAGCAGCAAAAGCCGGTAGCTTCTGTTAAGTAGTTGAGTTGGAGTAAAACAGCAAAACTGTTGTGGTTTATAAGTGTTAGTCCCAAATTGTAGTTAAACTGTGCGCTATTAAATCCACTTGAACAGGAGTTTAAAGAATGCATTTAATAAAAACTTAATTGAGATTATGGGCTTTTTTTTTGTCTTTTAAATTGCCTGTAATGGTTTAAACGTATGTAGAGGCTCTTAGTTACAATCTCACATTATTAATGTAACCCTTTTCCATATAGGTGTTTCAATTTATTCTTTTTTCACCTTGTGTGATTGTTTCACTTTTTTTTGGTGAAATAAAATTAGAACTCTTCTGGTTGGGCTTTCTGTTGCTGTCTGTCAGAGTAAAAGTACTTAGCAATTAATTACAATGAAAATTTTTAGAAAAAAGCACTAGTATAACAAAGTAAGACCTGCTTAAAACCTTTTTTACACAGCAGATGAAATAGGCCTTATTAATGCTCAGAAGGAGAAAACATACCTTCCTCTTTGGCTGTTCTGTAAGTCACCTCTGTATATTTAGCATTAACAGATTTGGTAAGCAAAAAATTATCAGGAGTTATCAGCTCATTTGATGAATAAAAACAAATGATACAAAGGGTCATATTTTAGGGTTCTAATGTGTAAAATAGAAAACCTTTCAGTTTATTTTTTGGGTCAAATATGTTTAATTCACACTAAACCTTTTTCTTTCTGAAGTATCTATTCACTAGGGAAAAAGTATATCTCTTTATCTTGTATTTGCTAACAAGTGTAAGAAGAAATTCTAGTGAACCAAAGACTGGTGATGTGAGCTAGTGAGACTGTTAGAGTAATGTGCAACAGTCTAGCTTTACATCCACCTGATGGCTTTAAACTACATTCTGCAGTCTTTATCAGGATTGTAAAACTCCAGTAAATCAAAGTTAGGTATATAGAGAAAAATAATTTTTCTTTTAGACATGGGGGTAGGAATCTGAAGTGCTGGTTTTCAGGAATATATTTGCGATCTGGGCTGCCTTTAAAAGCATCATTGTAATTCAGACAGTAAAGTGCCCTTTAACAGGGCTGACAGTTGTGGAAAAACTAACAGGCTGAGAGAGCAGCTCTATTGGTAGCAAGGTGGTTTCATGTTTTGTGTCCTACAGATCTGCTCATTTTGTTATTTTAAGGAAAAAATAAAGTCAGACCATTGCTACACTTTTGTGCTGGAGTGCAGCAATGAGTGAATTAGAATAAGTATTGCTGTCAACAATAGACTACAGTTTTCATTATTTTAAACTATGCAAAGCATGTGTTCTTAGTGAATTATTGGTTTGGACTAATGCAGACATGTCTCTCAAATGAAATTTTGTAACCTTTATAATGGCAAGTCTCATGATTCCTACTAAGCTTTTTTTTCTTTTAATGAAGGCAGAGGAGTATTGCAGCAGTGAAATACCAGTACTGGAGTAATTTAGTCTGTGGCCTCCAATATAGTGAGATCTTCAGCATCCTATAGAGTGGTTTTCTGAGGTTGAAGTAGGGTTGTGCTCTGTATTTTTCAGGGAGCAGTCTTGTTACGATGTAATGTTTAGAATTATTCCTGATTTTTAAGGCTGTTTTGTTGTTGTTGTTGTTTTTGATTTTTTCTCTTTTTCAGTTATAAGAATTTTAAAATACTAATGTCTTTCTGGTTGCTCTTTGTAAAATGTGAATTATGGCCTCATTGTCACTGGTTTTGTGGAGATTAATTAACCTTGTCTAGTTATTTTGAGAATCTTAATGGTTGCAAAAGCCAGAGGGGAAGATTAACTCTAAATTGACGTCCTCTCTTCTGTCCTGGCGCTTATATTTTATGTAATTATTACTGGATTGAGCATCTTCTTTGATACAAGCATAACGTGTAGCTAATGCTTCTGAGAGGGCATTTTACCTAATTTTACCCTCTCTTTTGCTATTAAATCTGCAGCCTAAGTTGTCTTTGTTGTTGGAAAGTTGCTTGCTCTTTTCCATAAGAATTGGCCAGTCTGATGCATTGTGTAGACAGCAGTCAGTTCACCTCTTCCTGTTTGGATTAAAAGCCTGTAGCGTCCTTACTGTGAATGTACCTGCACACAAAGATTTCATCAGCTCTTGATCTTCCTCCCCTTCTCTAGTTCTTCAGTTTACAAGTTCTTCAGAAATACTTTCCAGTGTTGCCTTCATCCATGCTGTTTATAGTAGTGCCTTTGATTTACTGTTAACACTTAAACATGCCAAGTTTAGTTAGATGTTTCCAAAACTTTGTACAGTAAGTGTGGTTTCAGTTATCTGTCTTCAGAGTTGCTTTCAAGGATATGAGAGCTTGCTGCTTAGGTATGGCTTGATGTGTTACCTAGACTAAGATCTGTAACTTGGCATTTGTGTGTGTTAAAGCACATTTTGTTTAAATGAGCCCATGCCTCTGGGTAGTCCAGACAACTCATCACACTGTCACTATTTACTAGTCTGGCATTTAAAAAATTTTTTCTAGTAGTATCATCAAGTATCCTTTGTTTTGTTCAGAATTTTATGTTTGAGGTAAAACTGAAGTGATTCTTACAAGTACTGTGTAAAAGATGGGTGCAGAATGTTAAGGCATCAGGTTAATGACCTTTTTAAAGACCCAGCTCCTAATAGATTGGATGAGACCAATAAAAGATGTTACAGGAATTTCAAATCATGGACTTCCTTTCTTGAATGACTGCTGATCAAGTGTTTTTTAATATTAGCCTCTTAAGAAGAGGTCTAGATAGCACAGATGTTAAGAAGATTGCTAATAGGGAAGTGGAAGTTTTCTTGTGTAAGTCAGTTCTTTCTTTGGGCACCTGGGAATCCAGTAGAAGCTAGTGGGGAGATGTGCATATTTAGGCACACATACAAAATCATACTTTTTGTTTTAATTGCTTATTTCCTTTTGAAATGTTGACAGATGTAATATGTACTCAAAGCATTATCTGCTTGCACAATTGAGGTTGCTACTAGAGTGGAAATCATAGGCAGAAAGACCCATAGCTTCACATTCTTTATTTAGCTATTGTGGACTAAGTTTCTGTAAAATATGTACAAAATGCTGGTGACTGGAGAACAAACGTGTGGAATTACTACCCTGAGGTGTGGCATAGCTTTTATAAGATGCTGAAAAATGCAAAAGGTGGTGTAACATATCCTTTATAAATTCAGGAATAAAGCAAATGATACTTTATTTAGAAATACAGAAATTACCTATCCTGTGGAAGCTGTTTCCTCATATGGATTTTTCTCTATTTTTCGTTTTACACAACTGATATTTTTTGAATGTATAGTTCAATACTAAATGTCTAATACTGATTGTCTTCCTCCCTGTTAATGAACTCTCAGAAGAGCGTTCAGCTCTGTCATTTGTTTAGCTAAAAAAAAGTTTGAAAGTGTTTTTAAATGTCAAATTCTAAATTAATTTATTTTAATTTATAATGAAGTGGAGGTTCTACTGGAATGGATACAGGACAGAATTGTTAATTCTCCAGCTTAATTTTATTGGCCTGAGCTGTGATTGGAATTAAGAGTGGAGATTTAGAGTTGTGCAAGTTTTAGTGTTTTGTAATTCTGGTAAAAGTTCGTAAATTGCCAGTTAATTTTTAGTTGCTTTTTCTTTGTACCTTTAAAATACAGTATGGTGTGTCTAAAGCCTTATACGTGAGTAGACATTTCTGGACTTTATTTGTATTGTAACAGTATTATATGAAAACAGTGCAAAATATGTTTTGGTAATGGATCCAGAAGAATACGTACAGGCAGTGCAGGTGTGTGGGTTCTCTTGTGGATGGTCTTGATTACTCTGCTGTTGGTTTTGGTTCATATTTGGAACTAAAACAGTCTTTCAGCAGAAGAAACAATGAGGGAAAATCTGAGATCTCTTCCCATAAAAAGAACTACAGAAAGGAAAACCAATCATTAATCAAAAGTGAGCTTGAAACTACTTTTGCTTTAAGCAAAATCAGTTGTGCAGGATGTTCTTAAATGTTTCAGAGTTGTGTGATATGTTGTTGTAAATGTTTATCTGATACATTTTTCCTCAAAAACAGTTGTTAATGAGAGTTAACGTCAGTATTTTAGTTTTTATTTAAACTTATTATATATTAAGTAGTGTAGACACATATAAATCCTTATTTTCCCACTTTTAACTGGTCTCAGCAGATGGTATGCATTAAAGATCCAGCTATTGCTGGCAGGCAGCTGAGCTTGGTTTTCTGCCACAAGTCACATGTCTTGGACCAGGCTGCTTTGCTGAAGGCTTTGTCACATGCCAGGGGCTCCACATCAACTGAATCCAGCGGTTACTTTGGAATTGAGTAACACACCCTAATGCTAGCAGTAGTTGTTAACTGTTTTTTGGATGAACTGAATTGGTCTTTTTTCCTTCTTTCAGGGCTTTTTTAAGCACAGCAGTAGTGTAGTCTTCACTATTATTGTTTCTGTTTTAGCTAAGGATTTTAAGTGCATTAAAATATGAAATGTAATTACAGAAATGAGGTTACAGTGCCTATTTTTACTTCCTTGGTATCTTTTTACATTGGCAAGCTGTAAAATCAGCTGAGTCACTTCATTAGAGTTTAAGGGATTAGCACTGGCAGGAGCTTACTGCTGTAGCTGTTTAAGAATTTTGTATCCCTGTGGATATTTCTGTTCCTAAAGAGGTGGGTGTGTGTGTAAATGTTCAGAAGTGTGTCAGCATATGGAGTTATGCTGATTATAGTGCTGCAAATTCTGTAGTAATATAATTATACTGACAAGTTCACTTAGCCTTTCTTGACATCAAGATGATTATATTTAGAAAATGTTTTTAGATGAAGTATATTTTTTGCAGAGAAAGTGCATATTAAAGAATTTATGTATTATGCTCTTTACAACCTAATAACTCATTTTAACACTGGAAGTATGAATGTATTTATTTAAATATAAATTACACAGAATCAGCACTTTTTCATGTGGTTTACCTTGATGTCAGTACAGGGAACAGAGAATGCTCTAGTGCCCTAATCTTAATAGATCAGAATATAAATGGGAAATATTGATATGGAATATTACCTACTTTGGACAAACCTATCTTTCAGCAAGATTTTGAAACATGGTGGGTGGAAATCTTGGAAGATAGTAAGTAATAGCAGCTCTTCTCCTGGGAGTATACAGGAATGAAGTTGGGTGGACACTGAGAGCTGCAAGACTTAAAGTAATTAGCGAGAGCTGTAGGGTGGGTTGTAGAGTAACCTCATTAACTTGAAGTCGGTCTTTCACTAAGGAGTAACACAGAGTGACCTCATTAATTCACTAAGTAGTCTCTAATCACTCTTCTAAAGTACACATTTGAAGTACTTTAGGAAGTCCCAATGTGATGTTAATACAGCTCCCTAGAAATAAAAATCTAAAAAGATTTTCCTTTCATTTTCCTATTTATTAGAAGAAGGGCCTAAATAGAAACCTGAACTTCAGAGAT
Source organism: Callaeas wilsoni (assembly GCA_013398955.1). Taxonomy (NCBI): domain Eukaryota; kingdom Metazoa; phylum Chordata; class Aves; order Passeriformes; family Callaeidae; genus Callaeas; species Callaeas wilsoni. The sequence continues at coordinate 11,286 of VWPU01007087.1, forward strand.
ACCTATTTGCCATTATTTTCTGATTTGAAAGAATAAACACTATTAAAGAATAGCTTTTTCTGTATTAAAAAAACCTCAACACTATCTTTCTGCTTGTTTCACTGCGAATAGGTCATTGTGAACAGTGATTCCTCACCTACAACTTTAGGGATTTTTCTGTCATAGTTTCTTTTTCTCTGGGATATATTACTTCTAGTTAATATATGGTCTGGATAAAAGCAACATGTGAACCTGATTTTGATGTTGGGATGATGTAGAAATTATGCACTTAGCTTTTTTCCTCCTTGGTGGGTGTTGATGCTTGCAGTAATGGCAGGTTTATTGGTGTATTTTTCTCTTGGAAATTAAAAGCATCATCTGTCGGTGAAGTGTATTGAAAGCTGACCATTGGTTGCTGTCCTGTCATATCAGTTCATTCAGTGCTGTAGCTCTGACCTCTGTCTTCTTTCTGTCCCAGGAAGTTTTGATAGCCTTGTTTTTCCCATGTAGACTGTTTTCTGAAGGTGAGTTCAAAGTTCAGCCTTTGCCTGTGTTATGGACACTCCTGGAATGCTTTGTTTTACTACCTGTCAAAATACATTTTAGTTCTGAGCATAGCCTTAGTTGGAACAGCAATATGGTCTATATTACTAAAGGGCCCTAACCTTCCACAGCCAGTATTTGAAGCGGTTTTAGGTCCTTTTGATCCGCTGTCTGCCTAAGGAAGCCAGTAAGGATTTACCTTGGAATTATGGTGTAATAGTGATGCATATATGACATGATTTGTCTGATTCACTCTTTGGTTCCTGCTGGTGTTGACTGTATTCGCTTACGTGATGCTTCATTAAAAAGAGGGGCTGGTCCTGAGAAGGTGCTGTGCTTGGCCCGTTTGCTAGAATTGCTTCTAGGTAAGCAGTGGATTTCTCTTCCCTCTACTGCCTTTGCTTATGCTTTAGTGCTTTTACTTGGGATTGGATTGGGTGAAGACTCAAGGGCTACTCTGAAAATCCATTTTCACAATTTTGAGGCATGAAGACCATCCACTGAATAAGGGCAACACTTTCCCTCTCTGTTTATTGGTCAAACGCCAGCACAGTGAAATCCTCAGTGAAGCTGCCTGAACAGAAGGGAAAGGTGTACTTTGGGCATTAGCTATATGGCTCTGATGATGTTGCACCCCATCTCTCATTGTGGGGCTGGTGTTCCCACCTACCCCTGCTAGTTCTTTCTCTGGCACTACTCACACAGGCACATTCTTCTCCCTGAAACAATGTAGAGCTGATGCTCATAGTTTCAACCACAGGAGACCCATGTCATAGCTTAGTGCAGATTTGGGGATTAAAGGGTGATCACTATAAAGCTGACCTGTTTGTTTGTATGCAGTTATTGATAGAAAAGTTAGCTACAGCATAAAGACTGAAGTCCTTCAAAATGACAGCTAGGCAATTTTATGCTGTAATCGTTTAGCTACCTGTTTGAGAAGATCATGGCTGGAGTACCGGGGATATGTTCATATATCCTTCTTGCCTGCTATTACAGGTTGAACCATTGATCTAGACTGCGTGTGAATGACAGAACTGGTACTTCTGGTCTCTTGTTTTCAGGAACTTTAGACACTGATAAGGCCTGAGGGAACTTTAACAAGCCAAAAGAGTCTGAATTTATCTGTATGGTCTGTGTGTGCCTATGAGTGTAATCAGTATATCTCCAGAGGAGACTCCACAACCTTTCTGTTTGTAATTGCCGAGTCACTCTACATGATGCCATGAAAAGTCATTGCAGTCCCAAGTTACTGGAAAAGGAAATATTGAACCCATCTATAAAGTAGAAAGGAGGATCCTGGAAACTACCACCCTGTCAGCCTCACCTCTGTGTCTGGGAAGGTCATGGAACAGATCCTTCCAGAAGCTGTGCTAAGGCACACGAAAGACAGGGAGAGGGTTTGAGCCAGCCAGCACAGCTTCACCCAGGGCAAGCCCTGCCTGACCAATGCTGTGGCCTTCTGTGATGGAGTGACTCCATCAGTGGATAAGGGAAGAGCTACAGATGCCATTTATCCAGACTTCTGTAAAGCCTTTGACAGGGTCCCTCCTAATACTGTTCTCTCTAAATTGGAGAGAGAAAGATTTGCTGGGTGGACTGTTAGATGGATTAGAAATTGGTTGAATGGTCACATCCAGAGAGGAGTGGTCAATGGCTCAGAGTCCTGCTGGACATCAGTGACAAGTGGTGTCCCTCAGCGGTCTGTTTTGGGACCAGTGTTATTTAATATCTTCGTTAATGACATAGACAAATGGATTGAGTGCACCCTCAGCAAGTTTGCAGATTACACCAAGCTGAGTGGTGTAGTTCACACACCTGAAAGATGGGATGTTGTTCATCCCTCCAGGGGGATGAACAAGGTTGAGAAGTGGGCACGTGGGATTCTCATGAGTTTTAACAAGATCAAGTGCAAGGTGCTACATTTGGGTTGGGTCAACCCTTGGTATCAACACAGGCTGGGGATGAACAGATGGAGAGCAGCCTTGCCCAGAAGGACTTTGGGGTGCTGCTGGGTGAGAGGCTGCACATGAGCCAGCCATGTGCACTCCCAGCCCAGAGAGCCACTTGTGTCCTGGGCTGCATCCAAAGCAGCGAGGCCAGCAGGGAGAGGGAGGGGATTCTGCCCCTCTGCTCTGCTGAGAGCCCACCTGCAGTGCTGCATCCAGCTCTGGGGTCTGCAGCACAGGAAGGACACGGACCTGCTGGAGTGAGTCCAGAGGAGGGCCATGAAGATTAGAAGGATGGAGCACCTCTCCTATGAGGAAAGGCTGAGAAAATTGAGATTGTGCAGCCTGTAGGAAGAGAAGGCTTTGGGCTGACCTAATTATGGCCTTCCAGTAGCTGAAGGGAGCCTACAAGAAAGCTGGAGAGACTTTTTACAAGAGCATGTGGTGACAGGACGAGGTTGCTGTAGTGGGTTGACCCTGACTAGCTGCCAGGCACCCACCAAAACCACTCTGTCATTCCCCTCTGCAACTGGACAGGAGAGAGAGAATATAATGAAGAGTTTGTGATTGAGATAAGGTGTGGGAGAGAGACCATTCACCAAATGCTGTGACAGGCAAACCAGAGCTGAATTTGGCATATTAACTGAATTTATTACTAACAAAATCAAAACAGAATAATGAGAAGTAAAATAAATCTTAAAAACACCTTCTCCCCTACCCTTTCTTCCTTCCGAATCTCTACTTTCTCCCTCATCAGCAGCACAGGGAGGTGGGAAATGGGGGTTATGGTCAATTCATCAGTCATTGTTCCTGCTGCTGCTCAGGAAGAGGGGTCCTTCCCCTGCTCCAGTGGGGAGTTCCTCCCATAGGTGACGATCCTCCAGGAACTTCTTCAACATGAGTCCATCCCATGGGCAACAGTTCGTCGCGAACTGCTGCAATGTGGGTCACTCTTCCATGGGGTGCAGTCCTTCAGGCACAGCCTGCTCCAGCATGGGTTTCCCCTGGGTTTGCAACCTGCTCTTGGGCGTTCATCTGCTCCAGTTTGGGTCTTCTCCATGGGCTGCAGGCGGATCTCTGCAGCCCCATGGACCTCCATGGGCTGCAGGGTCACAGCTGCTTCACCATGGGCTGCAGGGGAATCTCAGCTCCAACACCTCCTGCCCCTTCTCCACCTTGGTGTCTGCAGAGTTGTTCCTCTCACATATGCTCACCCCACTCTTCTCTGGCCACAATTACCTCTGTGCAATAATTTTTTTTTTTCTTAAATATGTTATCACAGAGGTGTTAGCACCACTCCTGATTGACTCAGCCCTGATGAGCAGCAGGTCCATCCTAAAGCCACTTGGCATTGGCTCTGCAGGACGTGGGGGAAACTTCTGGCAGCTTCTGACAGAAACCACCCGTGTAGCTCCCTCTGCTACCAAAACCTGGCCACACAAACCAAGTATAGCTGCCCAGAGAAGCTGTGGATGCCCCATCCTTGGAAGTGTTCAAGGCAAGGTTGGGTGGGGCTCTGAGCAACCTGGTCTAGTGAAAGATGTCCCTGCCCATGGCGGGAGGGTTGGAACCGAATGATCTTTAAGGTCGCTTTCAACCCAAGCCATTCTATGATTCTATATGCATGTCCCAAGAGTTCCTGTGTAGCTAACTAGAGTTTTTTCCTGAAACCCTATGATAAAGCCTGGTTTTCTTATGGGAAGACTGGAAATCATTCCTCTAAGTCAGAAAACAAATGTACTGACAGCAAGTGGAGATTGTTCTGTACCTGCTGATTGAAAAAGTGGTCTCTGATTAATGTAGCTAGAGGTTCTGGCAGAAAGGTCATTTTAAAAAACCCTCTACCCTTAAGTTTGTGCTAGAGAGCTGTGCTTTTATAAGGACAGCATTGCTGATACAGTGTACTGGCATTTGTGGGCTGACAAAGAATTCAATATAAATGATATGCTCTTAGTATTTTTACTGTGTCTACTGGGTCATTGGCTCTGATGGATAGGTGTTTTAAGGACAGGAATTTTAATTTTTTAAATTTCCTTTTTAAATTTCCTTAAAAAAAATACAGCTGAGTTCCTTTTGTGTTTCTTTATAAGCTGTTAAATCATAGGAAAAAATGTAAGTTTTATATTTGCTAAGTATGGCTTTTAACTTTCTGCAGCTGTGTGACCATCTAACAAAAATGGTTTACTACTCTTGCTAGTATTAAAATAGACAGTGGAGCTCCCTACCTTCCACTTGGTAATACATGTGTGGATTTGGTTTGTTTGGGGCTTTTTATGATTTGTGTTTACTGGATTTTTTTTTTTTTTTGCAGTGTAGTTTGAAGAACATTGTTCATAGCAATGTTTTAGTGATCTGTCTGGTGTTGCATAAAATTCAATATAAAAGATCCAACACCAAAAGCCTTGAATACATTGTCCACTTAAATTTTATGTACTGAAATGCATCTTATGTCAGCACATGGTAGTCATCTAATGATAAGTACAAATTTCAGACCTTTTTTTCCCCTAGTGGATAATGTCTAAAATGCAAAATTACTGTATAAACTCTTCTTAAAGATGTAGAGTTAAATAACAAATTTCTTGAGAACCACAGACAGTATAGGCTGGATAGGCCAATATAAGTTTTACATATGTGATGGGGCTTTATCGAAGCTTCACTTATTAATTTGTCAGTAAGTATCATTGGGTAATGTATTTATTTGTCAGGCAGCATTATTAGTTACTTCATAAATCATGGTAAGATCCTGAAGGAAACTATTAGCATTTTGCTGTCCCAGGATTTGGTGCCTTTGTGTGAGTCATTGCATACCAGATGGGATACTGAATGACCTCTGAGTCTTCAGAATGATTCATCAATAAGTACTTTGCCTGTCTTCCAGACTAAAAAACATGTTATTCTTTCTTTTTTGGATTTAGAAAAGTTTGAGGCCATCTTTTGAAAACCAAAACCCTACTTGAAGGAAAAGTTGCAGTATTTGCTTCCTGTAGATTTAGTCTGGTCTCCTACATCTAGGGTTGAGGTATCCAGCTATTTTGACTACTGTCAGAGTGTATATCCCCTTCACTTAATTCCCCACCAACACCTTGGAAGTCTTTTACCACTGTGGTGAGCCATCATAATGCTAAGTTATTTATAGCTAAGTAAATATGCTGCTGGAAGATAAATTGACTTAAAATATAGCTCCATGTCTTAGAACTTTTGATCCAAATCAGTCTTATCCTCAGCTGTCCTAATAGTGAAAAGTATTATTTCAGTTTATATTCTGTAATGTCAGAGGAATAGAAGGAGGACCATTGCAGCTTGCTTTTTTTGTTTTGAAGTTTTGGGGATGTTCTTCACTATCCTTGCATATGGAAATGAGGCTAACAATAAAGAGGAGAGCCAGAGGCTACTGAGACATGGATATGGAGAGAAAATGTAGTAGATGCAAGCTACATTAATTAAATATGTTCTCAGTGTGATTAGGGGGAAAAAATGAGGCAGGGGGTAGGGGAGGAGACTGAAATAGGATTAAAAGAAAAGGGAAATAACATAGGGAAGAAGGACCACTCAAAATCAAATTGTGTATTAAAATCTTTAGTCTCTGTATGTAAAATTTCATTATTAAGTAGCTATTAATCATCATGAACCTCGAAGCGCTGTTAAGAAAACATGCATTCTGTTTGGTGATGTGAGGTTAATTCCTAGAAAAAAAATCCCAACAAGATAAAGTTTTCCCCTGTATGACTGTAAAATTCCAAGAGTATCTTTTTCTGCTGGCCTCTTAATGCAACATCTTTTCAGATTACCTATTTGAATTTTCAGATTACCTGTTTGAATTTGTGTATGAGATGTAGTGTTCTAAATGAATGTTCTGAACGAACTATAAATAGTTGAGCAAATGATGTGTGCATGGAAAGTGTTAATGTGGAAGTGTATGACATTGCTTAATGTAGACAAGTTTGCACAGCATAGTAATGTGTTGTGGTTTTTTTCCTGCAGATGCCCTCCTCGAACTTTTTTGCCAGCACTGTGCAAAATTTTTCTTGATGAAAGTGCTCCAGACAATGTACTGGAAGTAACAGCTCGTGCCATAACATATTACCTGGATGTGTCGGCTGAATGCACCCGTAGGATTGTGGGAGTGGATGGAGCTATCAAGGCACTTTGTAATCGTTTAGTAGTTGTTGAACTTAACAACAGAACAAGCAGAGATTTGGCTGAGCAATGTGTGAAGGTAAGTGTACTTAAGAACCTCTTGTTCTTAAGAAGGAACTGGATAATTTGCTATTTCCAAAGAGCTTCCAATCTTATTTTTTTTATTAAAATGTGATGCAAAAACATAGGCTATGACAAAAATGTACGTGCTTACAGTGCTGTTTATCCTTACTGTCAGTCTGGTGCTCTTCACAGCTCAATTTTCTTTAAAAAAAACTCCAGAAAAGGAAACAAAAAAAAATTAGAAGTAATTTCCTGTCTATCTTGTATGATTAGAATGCTAATAGATGCTAAGGGCTATTTTTATTCTACAAAAGAAATGAAGAATTACTCCAGATACAGATAAATTACCTGGTGTAAAAAAATTGTCTGCTTCCTCTTCAGTAGCATAGATACAGCTCCTCTGTACCCTTGTGAAGCTTTTAGAGAAATTTAGAAGACCCTTACAATCTCTCATTTAAAGCATAACTCATGGCCATGTGGTAGCATATAGTGGAGTTCTTAATTACCATGGCATCAGAATTTATGCATGTATTTCCTATTTGCCAGTTCCAGTCTACTCAGAAGTGCATCACTGGGGTAACGGCGCCCTTACAAGTTTCAAAACTCTGAGTCATGTGTTTCTCCCAGGATGAGAAATTATTATCTGTCTTCATGAACACCTGTTAGGACCACACCTTTCGGGGATGTTCTTGTATTGGTTCCCATATTTTTGAAGAAAGCTGTAACTACTAACTGTTAGACTACTGGAGGCTTTGGCCCCTTCTGGGTGTTGAGGAAGAGAGTGATTTTTCTTTTTTCCTGTTGTTTCTTTTTCTTAACCAGTTCTGTAGATGGATATAAATATCTGACTATGAATGTAAATAACTGACTTTTTGTGTGTACTTCATTCAAATTAAATTTCGTTTTGTCATAGGTGTTAGAATTAATCTGTACCCGTGAGTCAGGAGCTGTGTTTGAAGCTGGAGGGTTGAATTGTGTTCTGACATTCATTCGTGACAGTGGACACCTTGTTCATAAAGATACTTTGCATTCAGCTATGGCTGTAGTATCCAGACTCTGTGGCAAAATGGAGCCTCAGGATTCTTCATTAGAGATCTGTGTGGAATCACTGTCTAGTTTATTAAAGCATGAAGACCATCAGGTAATGTAATAGTTGGGTCAATGTGCTGTGAATTTAACTTTCAGTATGTTTAATAAAGGAATGACCAGCTAACTTTATATAGCCTCCCTAACTGTATGTTTACATAGGAGTTGTTATATTTGGGTATTACGATAGTTTCCTTTATAGTTGTAATAAGAGAATAAAAACACTGCTTAGTGTTTGACTCCAGCTACTGGTGTTTGAATATAGTCTTATTTAACCTCTGAAAACTGTATTGAAAAATATCCTGTAACTTTTTTCAATGGGTTTTGAGGCACTTTCTGAAATAATTACTGTTCTATGACTGTACCTCAATCACTATAAAATTGAGCACAAGTAAGAAACAAAAATGAATTTGGTTTGTGTTTCTTTTGCCAAACTAAGAGAAGCAAGAAAAACATCCATAGTCAATACTAAAGTACTACACTGGAAGCCAGCTTAAATGATACTAGTAGAGATGCTGCTCCACTTCTTTATTGCAATTTTACTAACTTGAGATGAAGTAGTCCTTGTAAAATCTAGAAGATGAATCCCAGAGGATTTATCTTTCTACTAGTAGAATTGTTTTGTGTATGTCATACTAATGCTTTGGAATAGCCATTTAACCACATTCTTGTTGTAGCCTCGCCAGGCTTCTTGTCCATAGTCAGAACTGAGTCCCCGTTTCACTCTGGCCTCTATGCTCATTCCTTCCTCTACATGTGCAGATCGAGCCTCCAGTCTGGTTTATTAAGCACATCATATTTGGGAAACTAAATCTTTCTGCCTGTGAGAATTTTTTTAAAATATATTTTTAGATCTGAAAAGCTGTCAGGGGGCTGTCATACACTAGCCATTTCAGAACAAGCTATCATGTTTTTAGCCATTAAATAATTTTATTAGTAGACTAATCATCCGAGGCAAGGTAATCTTGAAATTCAGACCATTAAGTCTGTAGTATTTTAACTGTTTTGCAATTTATAAGGTGTTAGAAAAAAGCAGTTGCTGGGGCTGTTGGAGATAAGAATGAGAGTTCAAATTAACTTAATTGTTCAGCAGTTAAGCTTAAAGATAAGCGTGCTTAAGATGGGACCCAGATGATAGAAAATAAATCTGTACTGGTATCCTTGAGAAACGTGTTACACATGAAACAAGCCTCAGGATTACAGTGGATGTTGGATGTGTATCATGTCCAGTAGTGTCCCTTTTCAAGTTTGTTGCTCTCTACCTTATCCTTTTACACTGTTGGGTTTGGTCACTTTTTGTGTGGGCTACCAGTTAGTAACACCACTTGAATGATGAGTTCAGACCAAATGAATGTGGCCCCAAGAACAGCTTATCTATAACTTTGATTTTTTTAACCTTTGTGTTACACTTGCAATTTGGGAGAAGAAATATAAATACTTTCCAAGTACTCTTTTGCTTTGTAAACTGATGCCACTAATGCAGTATGTTAAACAAGTGAACTTTCTTGTGTGTTTCTGACAGCTGTTATGGTAGAGATCTATGGAGTATATGCAAATTACATAAAGATTGGCAGAATTGTTTATCTGTGTTGTCAAAGAACTGGAGCAAGATGCCAGAGGACATGAAGAGTGACCATTACACATTAAAGAAAAAAATCTATCGCAAAAGATTACTGATAATTCAGGATGTTTGGCATGTACAGACCATACCAGAAGTCTGCAAACTTAATGGAGATTTAAGATTTTTGTCTTCATGAAGTCTGGCTAATACTCTAATCTTGTTCTGTGTGTTTATGAGTAACTCTTGAAGCCCTTGGTCTGTGATAGCTGACAGTTGTTTTGAAAATGGACTACCGAATTGACATTTTAGGGAGTAAGAACTGTAGTGATTTAGAGTTTGGTTAGAGAATAGGTATTGTGGGGTGTTTTTACCATTTCTTGACATCTGTCTGGTTTGCTACTGCACGTCTTTAAAGTTGTCTTGATAGGCTTGTATAAACCTCCTGATTTGAAAGACTGAGACTTTTAGTGTATACAGAGAGATGTTAAAGGCAAAACCTTCCTTTATTTTCAACACTGACATGCAAAGATGTTGAATCCTTTCCTGGGCAGTTGGCCAGCAGTATTTTTTGCTGGATTGTTAAGAGGATCATCAGTAAGCCTTGTTTCCACAGTGTCACTGGGGTTTTTTGTGTGTGGTTGGTTGGTTGGATGTTTTCCTCCTTTTAGTGATAAACCTAAATTTGAGAGTTTGTATATTATTGTCACAAAAATTCTTGCATATCCCTGTGTCAGGTGTTCAGTGGATAATCTGAGTTATCTAAGAGTAAAATTTGCTTTTCTCAGTTTGTCCTGTTTTTAGGCTTGGTCCAGTTGAAAACTTTCTTGTGCTTAAGAGAAATATGTAGACCTTTAAATGTAACTTGAACTATCAAGCTTCACTGTCAGTGTAATACTTTGGGAATTTTTAGTTGGTACATTATTTAATGGCTTATTTGATAGCATTTCTTTTAATAGAGAGCACCAAATTAATATGACATTGTAATATTAGTAGAATATTAATTATATATATAAAATATAACACATTAGAATATTTGGTATTCTCTAAATATAGAAAATAAAACTGCAAAGAAGTTTTTGACTTCATTGTTCCTTGAGACACAAATTTGAAATTCAGTAAATGTTTGAAAGCTAGGAGGTAAATCCCCATAGTGCAATTTCTTGCTGTTTTGGTGGTTTTTTATTTTATTTTATTTTTTTTTTTTTTGTGTTTAAGTTTTATTATTGGAAAGCTACTTTAACAGTTTCTAACATCAGAACAACCAGAAGGTTAAGTACTCTCTATTTCAATACCAAGCTGTGGGTTGGTTTTGATTCTTTTTCAATCTATTGTCAGAATGGACAATTGCTAATGGGGATTATAAATATTTGTAATTCCTGTAACAAGAAGATCTGTAACTAAAAACTTTTTAAAAAGGGCTTCCAACATGTATTAATTTGACAATTTCATCATAAAGTGTGTTTTTCTAGGTTGATTTGGGGTTTTGCTCATATAGATGAGGACATGCTCATAATGCTGATCCTCAGAAATAGTTTATTTTTATATATGATCAACAGAGGGAAAGAGGGGAAAAAAACACAGCAACAGTAGAGTCCATTAGTGAGCAGTTCAGAGTACTCTTGGGTCCCGACTCCTGAGTTTCTGGCTGGACTCCTCCTTTCATTGACTTTGAAGGGAAAATGGGAAAATCAAGTTCTTGTGCTTGTCCTATATTCTTGTGAATATCCCCTTAGCACCTTCTCATCTTAAGTAAAAGATATTTCACCAGTTTTTCTTGCACATCTTTCTTAGGTTTCAGATGGAGCTTTGAGATGCTTTGCTTCATTAGCTGACAGATTCACACGGCGTGGAGTTGACCCAGCCCCATTAGCTAAACATGGATTAACTGAGGAGTTGTTATCTCGCATGGCAGCTGCTGGTGGGACAGCCTCAGGTCCATCTTCAGCTTGCAAACCTGGACGGAGTAGCACTGGAGCACCATCTACAGCTGCAGACTCTAAACTGAGTAATCAGGTGTCAACTATTGTAAGCCTGTTGTCAACCCTGTGTAGAGGCTCTCCAGTAGTAACACATGTAAGAAATCCTTTTATGCTACAGCTTTTTGTTTTCGTGGGGCTTTTCCCTTTGTGTACTTCAATATATGCAAGATCTATGTTGCTATTTTATATAGAGGTATACGTATTTATATTTATGTAATATTTCTAGAGATCAAGCAGGCAATGGGGAATACAGTATTGTCATAGAATCACCCCAAGACATATATACACACACACATATATATATGTGTACATGTGCACACACACATACGTACACTTAAGTTATTTTTAAAGAGGGGGAAAAAAGGAAACATTTCATATGGAAATGAAACCCAATTCTGATAGTATTGTCTAAAGCCCTGTATATTTTTTATTGTTCAGACTTTTAATTATTTCCAGGATCTCCTAAGATCTGAACTTCCAGATTCTATAGAAAGTGCGTTGCAGGGTGACGAGAGATGTGTACTGGATACCATGCGGTTAGTAGATCTTCTTTTGGTGCTACTGTTCGAAGGGAGAAAAGCCCTGCCAAAATCTAGTGCTGGATCTACAGGCAGAATCCCAGGATTGCGAAGACTGGATAGTTCTGGGGAACGTTCTCATCGGCAACTGATAGATTGCATCCGCAGTAAGGATACTGACGCACTAATAGATGCTATTGACACAGGAGGTAAGCAAAAATACTCTGAAAAAGAAAATGAGATGCTCGCTTTGCCTTTGATTTTTATAATCTGAGGTGTCATAACAAGTGCTTAGGTAGTTCATTGAAAATCTTTATGTACAAGTTCACTTACTTTGTTAACACTCAACAGGTCTTGTTAGTAATCATACCTATGCCACCTTTTTTTATTGCAATTAAGAGCATAAATGTTTCTCCGGAATTATTGAGGACGCTTAATTTTTTAAAGACCTGTATTTTATTTAAAGAATACTGTTGAACTTTAGTTTACAGTTGTGGAAACGTCAACTATTTTATTTAATTTTATCTTTCAGCTTTTGAAGTAAATTTTATGGATGATGTAGGACAAACTCTTTTAAACTGGGCCTCAGCTTTTGGAACTCAGGAAATGGTAAATTAGATTTATAGACCCTTAAGAAATTTCATTATTTATGTAAAGGAAGATAAAAAAACTATTTTCCTTTTTTTTGTGTAACAGGTAGAATTCCTCTGTGAAAGGGGTGCTGATGTTAACAGAGGTCAGAGGTCATCCTCATTACATTATGCAGCATGTTTTGGAAGACCTCAGGTAGCAAAGGTATGATTTAAACTGACCCTTAGGAAGCCTTACCTACTGACTTTTCATCTTGTTCTGTTCAAAATGTCTTCAGTGCAATATGTTGGACACATGTGCTGTCAAGTATTTACATATTCTTTACAGTGTTTATCAAAACACAGATTTTTCATTATGATAGGCCAGTAATGAATAAAAGTAGTTAGTATTAGCTCTACCGATATAAAAAGCACAGAATACTTACAAGCATGAGAAGACTGTAGGAATGATGTATGAAAAACACATTTGCTACTTTGGAAGAAGAAATCTTTTTTTTTTTCATACATAAAAATATTTTTTCTCAGACTCTCTTACGACATGGTGCAAATCCTGATTTGAGAGATGAAGATGGGAAAACTCCTTTGGACAAAGCTCGGGAAAGGGGGCACAGTGAAGTAGTAGCTATTCTTCAGTCTCCAGGTGAGTGTAATTTAAAATTCCATAACACTTGCTATAGTAGAAATGCTGATATATGTTAAGTTATGCAGTTATTAGAATATTACTCTATAAGGTTATTTAAAAAAATAAATTGTGATCAGCCTTCCTTAACCCGTAAAGTATGCATAAAAACCTTAATATTTTAAGATGTTATTAAGTGAGGGGAATTACCAAAGAAGTAACTGAGTGGGCATGAAGAGTGCCAGTTGTCCTGCTCTTCAGCTGTGGAATCAGGCTAGACTGGGATTTTGTTGTGAACTCAGAGCATGTCAGCCTTGGTAGCTTCTCTGGTATCCTTTCTTTCTACATGGGAACTGCACTTTCCCTGTTCCTGAGAATTCTGGTGCCACAGGTGATACTTGCTATTAAATACTTTCATTCAAGAAGTCATGCATGTGTAAATTTTATATTTTTAGGAATGCATGTTCAGGTACTTGGATGTTAGTAAAGAAAGCTTGGATGTTTTAAAGGGTTGTTTGTTTGGATTGTTGACTTTTGCAATTGAATGTATCGGGGAAAAAAAATTTTCCAGGGGATTGGATGTGCCCTGTCAACAAAGGAGATGAGAAGAAAAAGAAAGATGCAAACAAGGATGAGGAAGAATGTAATGAACCCAAAGGAGATCCAGAAATGGCACCCATATACTTGAAAAGACTATTGCCTGTGTTTGCACAAACATTTCAACAAACTATGTTGCCTTCAATAAGGTAATATTATCATGACAGACAATTTCTTAATATACACTTAAAAAAGCCAAAGTAAATCTAAAAGTTTAAGTAATGCTAGTGACAATCATATTTCTGTTTGAATAGAAGTGTTTGTTTGGAAAGGGTTGCAAGAGTGATTTTTACTTAGCATTTTAAGCAGCATTTTTTCCTTTCTGGGGAAGTGATGTGTTGGAAAAAACCTGGTTAGTCATGAGAGAGCAGAGCATACTCTTGACTGCGGCATGATGAAAGAATGCTATGTTCATGTAGTGTGTTGTATACACTGTGCATACAGGATTGGTTACAGCTATTTGTAGCCACTGTAATGGAAGCTGTAATTTAGTAGAGGAAAACTAATGCAATGATATCAAGATACGTTCATTGGAAAATCAGCAAGACTAGAAAAAGCTATTTTAGAAGGTTTTAGAAGACTTACTTAACAGCTTATTAACTGAAGATGATGCTCCTTGTAATTCTGTTGAATTGCAAAAATGTGGTCTAATTTATTACTTAAAATACTGTGCACTGCATAATGGTTGTGATAAATGGCATCTGATCATAACCTCTTAGCCTCTTATATAAAGAGTCTTACACAAATATGACGTTTATTCCAATCTCTTATTTATGTTCCCAGTGTTTACAGGTGCTTTGGGTGAAAATGCAAGATAAGAAAGGCCTCTAGTGGAGACAAACTCCACATGAGATGATGATAGAAAGCTTAAACTAGGTCATGTTAAATAAAGGAAATAAGAAACTATGTTAACAGTCTATGCATGATTAATTGTTACAGATTGTGCAAAGAAGTAGTTGGCTCTCTACTTGAAAGTTATCTTTATAAATCAGAAAAATTATGTTTTTAGAAGTCAGTCAAAAGAATTAATCTTTAACCCTACAGGAGTGATTTGCTTTCAAATTAATTATGGTTCTTAGTGTGGGAAGCTGCATGATCTAATAGTACGTTTAGAGTTAAAAATTATAGGGATCTCGAAACATGGGAAATACATGACTAAAATGAAAGTCTGGATACCTCTGAGGGTGACAAAGTGTGCAGAAGTTAATTGCCAGCACTAAAAGTGGATAAAGACAGGACACAATAGGTTTACGTAGGAAAGGGTTGAGGAAAGAAGTATATGTTAGACTGATAGTGCTGTAGAATCAAAAAATACCAGAGGTGCATTATTCTTAAAGATAATCTAGGAATTACTAAAAATAACTAATTTTGGTACCAATAACAGGAACAGAAACAGATTAAATTTCTCGTGCTTTGAAAACATGCATAAATAGAATACAAAAGAAGTTTTATCTTGAACCTTTTTGTTGCTTTGATTATTGCTTGCTTTATCACTGTAAGAACTTTTTTTTTCTGCAATCTTTTAAAGGAAAGCAAGTCTTGCACTCATTAGAAAAATGATACATTTTTGTTCTGAGGCGCTGCTGAAAGAGGTTTGTGACTCTGATGCTGGCCACAATCTGCCCACAATACTGGTTGAGATAACAGCTACAGTGCTTGATCAAGAGGTAGGAAGAAAGAAAACGTTATCCTTTTATGAAACCAATACAAAAAAGGGAGTTAAACTCATTGATTCCATGTACTTGTTAATAACTAACCCTAAAACTTCTACAGTGTCCATCTGTGACCACATGTGAAATTCAGCATGTAAAGTAACAAGAGCTCCTTTGTTATTTTCCTTTCATCCCAATGTATTACAGGATGATGACGATGGCCATTTGTTAGCCTTGCAAATCATAAGGGATTTAGTGGATAAAGGTGGTGATCTTTTTCTAGACCAACTGGCTAGACTTGGTGTAATTAGTAAAGTGTCAACTTTGGCGGGGCCATCATCTGATGATGAAAATGAAGAGGAGTCTAAACCTGAGAAGGTAAGTGTATGGAATTGATTTATTTGCTTTATTTGTTACTGTAAAACTGACTCTTCTAGTAAAATGTTCATTGTTACAAAAATGGCCAGGGCAAGGGAGTTGGGATATTAAAGAAATGCTTATTGTATGCCACTTGTTTAAATTGCTTTCTTCTCTACCTTCATTTTCTGTTAGAATATTATCTGCTGAGTTTTCCTATTCATACTTCCTTGTGGTCAAGTTGTTTGGTACTTGATTTTGTTATTGTTGAGTAGATAAAGCTGTATGTGAAAGGAAACTTCTAAGAAATATCTTATTCTGTTAAAATATACTTTTAAGAATATGTTTTACAGGCAGAAGTAGTATAGTTCCTACACTTTTGGTTTGAATAATTCTTCTCTCCTGAAGAGAGAGAATCTCCTCCTTTTAAAAATGTCTGTGGCTTTTGTGTGTTGGAGTTTTGTTGTTTGGGTGTTTTTTTTTTTTTTTTTTTTTTTTTTTTTTTTTTTTTAATGGATTGGAGATTTTTTTTGTTCTTGTTGTTGCTTAATACAATGTTATTACAGGAGGATGAACCACAGGAGGATGCTAAAGAACTGCAGCAGGGTAAACCATACCACTGGAGAGACTGGTCAATCATTAGGGGAAGGGACTGCTTGTACATCTGGAGTGATGCTGCAGCCCTGGAGCTATCTAATGGTAGTAATGGATGGTTCAGATTTATCTTGGATGGAAAGCTGGCCACAATGTATTCCAGTGGGAGCCCTGAAGGAGGATCCGATAGCTCAGGTAGACTTTTTACAATTCAAGTCCATGTTAAGTTTTGAGACTGTTACATTTGTTTATATAATTTGATTTGAGCTGTTTTGTTTTGCAGGAATTGGCTTACTAAATAGTAAAGGATGTAAACAGGTGGAAGGTGGTCAGTTAATTGTGATGCATTTTATCAGATAGCATGTGGCCATAACTTGACTTTCTTGGTGAATTGTGTTAAGTAAACATCTTGCCAGTAAAAGTGTATTAACTTTTTGTTTTGATTCTTCTCCATGCATACTTAATTTTTTCACCCCAGTCATTAAAAGCACTTTGTAGTGGCCATCCCAGGAAAAGCAGGTTGAAATGGTGATTTGTTGTTTGCTTCTAGCTAGCAGAATGAATTTGCATGTGTT
This sequence comes from Callaeas wilsoni, assembly GCA_013398955.1. NCBI lineage: Eukaryota > Metazoa > Chordata > Aves > Passeriformes > Callaeidae > Callaeas > Callaeas wilsoni. The sequence goes on from VWPU01007087.1 coordinate 28,082, forward strand.
TGAAGACAAAGTAATGGAAAGTTTCTCATTGAGACTGGGAAACAAATTACAGTGTCTTAATTGTTTGTTGGAGAGAGGATAAGGGAACAGACCTTATGCACTGGCAATGCACAGCTGGTTCTGATTTTCTGTACAGAATACACAACTTGTTCTGGATGCAGAAACAGCCCTCCTTTTATTGTTTCATCTTTTTTTGCAGCTGTTCATGCATTTATGAACCTGCAGACATAAAATGCTTTGCAATATTGCTATGTTTTCAATGAGCCATTGAGTGAAATAACAGAACATATTATGATTCAGGATGGAAATGAAGTGTTAGTGACTTCATGCATCACGTTTGGGGCAAGAAGACAAAATGCAATGTAGTGTTTTGATTATAATGCAGCTGGAAACCACTTATAGATTTATTGGTTTTTTGGTCAGAACATGTATCTTTGCATTCTTTTTAATAAGGTTAATTCCTTAAAAGGTAAACAAGTCCTGTGTTGAGATACTTGTTTATCATACAATACAATTTTAAGAAGATTCATGAAGATAATTTTTTAAATTCTCATAGCCCCTGCATGCCAATTTTTTTGTTTTTTGCTTCCGAATGGTCTGGACAAGGAGATGAGACTATTTCTGTACAAGATGAGTGGAATGGGGACAGCTCAGATGAATTTGGAGTGAAGAGAACTTAGATGAAGTCAGATTGAGCATTTAAGATGTTACTTCAAGTCAGTCTTTCGAAAAAGATTGGATAAATCCCAAGTTTTTTAACAAGATACCTAGTCTGAATATCATGAGGGAAAGGAGCTAAATGTAGGATTAAATGAGACTTTTTGCAATATGTAGTCGAATAGACATCTACTAAGATTGCTGATGTTGCAGTGTAATTTGCCTGAACTTTAACCATGAGCTCTAAGCATGTGAAGCAGCCTTTTTTACTTAAAAAATTAATATTTGTTAACTAAAATGACTACAGTACAGTATAGACTCAGAAGAGTATCTTTAAGTCCTGAACTGTACTATATGTTCTGCTGTCCTAAATCATTACTGATTAATCTCATGGTATACTTTTTAGTAACTTCACAACTGGCAAGAATATAGAGGGTTGAGTAGTGAAATCTGTTAGTGTGTATTGCATGATGAAAGTTGGGGTGAGTGGGCAAGTATATATACTGTAAACATTTTGGAAGGTCTGTACTCACCCCTCTCCACATTAACTCTATACTTGTTTTGTTTGAATTTTTAGAAAAAAAAATTCAATGCAAAAATTGAAATTTAATGGTAATTCTGAAGCTTTAAGTAAGTCTCAAAATTCTGTTCAAGGGAACTGAAATTATTCCCAGCCATGTAGAAATATAGTACTTTCAGTGCAACATGCTATATAATAAATTTATTAAAATGTAATTATGGAAATTAAAAAACATTTAATTAACGGAATTTTCATTTTGCATATGAAATCTCAATTATTTTTATAAGCCTTCTCTGTGTATGCTATGAAATTTAAGCAATAAGGAATGTTGTACCTTGAGTGCATATTTATTTTTGCATTATTTTGTATTATAAAAAAAAGCAGATTTAAAAAGCCTAGAGCTTGTCATTGCAGCAAAAAGAAAATAGCAATAATCTTTAATGAGGTGTTTACATTTTTACTTTAAATGGAATTTTTTTAAAATTATATACTCAGCCTTTTAATGATTAAAATATAAATATATAATTTAACCAAAATGGATATTTTTCGGAGTAAAGTTTTTCATTTCCTGTTTCTGAAAGCTCACTTTTGAGAATAGTTCATGCTGGCGAGACTGAGACCCATTTTTAAAAGACAAAAAATTTATAATGAATTTCTTTGATCTCCCTATTATAATTGTAATGATGAATTAATGCATCCAAATTGCATCTTTCAGAAGGAGTTGCATGATTGCATTGCAGCTTTGATGCGATTGCAGAATAAATCACTGTTGAAGTACAGAAATATACTATGTGGAAATTTAGGACACTTTAAGACCCTTAATTTCAAACTTAATTTTGCATTGAATGTACTCAGTTGTTTTGCTTTTGTAAAAAAAAATTAAGCTACATAATGATGTAAGCACTTGTTGGAAAAAATCAAATTTGTTTCTTTTTAAATAGAAAGTAGGAGTGAGTTCCTCGAGAAGTTGCAGAGGGCTCGAAGCCAAGTAAAACCATCTACCACAAGCCAGCCAATTTTATCAACACCAGGGCCGACTAAACTTACTGTAGGAAACTGGTCACTGACCTGTTTAAAAGAAGGAGAAATTGCTATTCACAATTCTGATGGTCAGCAAGCTACAATACTGAAAGAAGACCTGCCAGGCTTTGTGTTTGAATCCAACAGAGGAACAAAGCATTCGTTTACAGCTGAAACTTCCTTGGGTAAGTATGTAGGTATGTGTTATGTGCAGGTAGGAACAAGTGTATATGAGATAGTTTTATTTGTTGCTTTTCATACCTATGAGAAAATGCGACTTTTCTAAAATATATGTTGCAGGGTCAGAATTTGTGACTGGCTGGACCGGCAAAAGAGGAAGAAAACTGAAATCTAAACTGGAGAAGACAAAGCAAAAGGTTGGTGAACAGCTGTAAATTTTATATTTAGAATTTGAGTTTTTTTTATATTCTAATATTCTTATGGAGATGTCATTTCCTCTTAGAGGATTAAAATCTCTGATTTCAACTAGATACATTTCTATGTGAAGCTTGAAGGGGAAAACATCAATCAGAACAAAGCACATCTTCGGGTAATTTTATCCAACAGTCTTAGTAAACTCTGTGCTCCGTTAGAGGAAAACAATTTTTTTTAAAAACAAACATAGGAAAATCCAATCTTCCTGACTTGCATTTGTATAATTCTTTAGGTTTTGTGGTTTGCCTTTTTGTCTTTACACTACAAGAAGAGATGTTACAATCGATACTACAGTTGTGTCAGAGGCATATAATATTTCTGTTCATCTAGGTACTAATTTCAGACTGGATATCGTGACAGGGTACTGGAAGTGAACAGTCTGCATTGTAAGAGTTGTGGTAGTGAAGCAAAATGAGTAAACACCCTCATTTTACATCTCTTTAAAATTCTTCTCAAAATGAAGGGGAAAAAAGAGGAGCTAAGAAATCAAGTGTTAAGCTCTTTACAAAAAGCCACAAAGTAACAGCGTATTCTGTGATCCACTTATGCCAAGGACTCAGGCTAATCTTTAGTCTTGAGCTGTCTTGCAGTTTCTAACAGCCAATATATTCTGTACCTTATATCTGCAGCATTTAAGGACATATATCTTAGGAAATGTGAGACTAAATTGAAAATTGAAATACTGTGTGTGAATGATAATAGGTGAGATGTTAAAAGAAAGGCCATGCTCTCTTATACCTAAGATTGCACTGTGTAGTTCTGAAGCTTGTGTAATGTATTATTGTAGCACATAGAATGATAATGAAAAGGAAAGATTTTTGGGGAAATTTCTTACAAAAGAAAAATGTTGATTAGTAAAAACTTATTTAATCTGTATCTTGTGTAAATCATGGTACTTTTTCTACTTTTTTTGTAGAAAAAGTAATTCTTACTAGAAGAGGTCATATAGGGACTTTGTGCGAATTGGTTTAAGGAATGCTGATAGAGCATTCAGAAACCATATTAAACCTGCTTAATTTTACATTTAAAAAGATTACCTGATCCATGATACAGTTCTAAAAGAAAGACTGACAGATTGAGAATCATACCTTTTCCTCCTGCCTTTTATGTTGTAACTTAATACACAATGGTAAATTTCATTTCTGTCAATAAGATTCTGTGTATTTCCATTTATTTCTCCTGTACCTTTTTCCTTTCGTGACCTTTGCCATTTCATGATGCGCGTGGGTTTTCATTCTTCTCTATTTGTCTGCCTGTCATGGACTTACTTAAAAGAAAATGACCAAGGTTGCAGTATCTAGGAGTATAGTAACAGTCTCATTACAGTAAGGTCTGACTTCTGAGTATCAAAATCCATTTGTAGGTACGCACCATGGCAAGAGACTTATATGATGATCATTTTAAAGCAGTTGAAAGTATGCCTCGAGGAGTAGTTGTAACACTGAGGAACATAGCAACACAATTAGAGTCTGCATGGGAACTTCATGCAAACAGACAGGTAAGTGTATCGCCTTTATTTTTAGTGTATGACATCAGTGGAAATCAAATAATGTTCAGACTAGTCTGTCATGATGTAAAGGAGAGTCGTAGTATGTCTGCAATATGGGGAGTTTTAATGCATGTATTACCTAGTTAGGTACTTTCATAGGACATTATTTTTCAACTGAAGCAAGTGGACAGATTACCTTGTTTCATGTTAATGATCTTTTTGTCTTTCAGTGCATTGAGGGAGAAAATACTTGGAGAGATTTAATGAAGACTGCTCTGGAAAACTTAATTGTGCTGTTAAAGGATGAGAATACTATTTCTCCATATGAAATGTGCAGTAGTGGCTTAGTTCAATCGCTGCTGACAGTTTTAAATAATGTGAGTTTATAGACATAAGTGTTTAAAGAACTTCCTAAAAAAAATGAAATTAAGGCATGTGCTGTAATTTAAAAGATCTGTTATAAATGTGTCTCTTTCCTGTCTTGGTGAAAATTGGGCAGACTTGCTCCAGTTACTGGTCTACCTATTGAAGATAAGCTATCGTAATAGATGACTTTAATTTGAATGAGCCTTTAAAAATCTTTAAATCAACTCTGTTCAGGTCTAATGGCTGATGATTAGCATTTCACGTACAGTCTTTAAATCGGGATTTCAGTGAGACTACGTAGATGTTTTTGCCTGTATAAAAATTAAATTAATTATATTAAATGTAACTTGTTTTTTTTCCCTCTTAGAATGTTGATTTGGATGTGAAACAAGACTGTAGTCAACTGGTAGAGAGGATAAACGTTTTCAAAACAGCATTCAGTGAAAATGAGGATGATGAAAGGTAAAAATAATACCAAACAAAGAAAATCCCATTTGAAATTGTGAAGCAGTATGGTATGTTTAAAATAATTTAAAGACAAAGTACTGGTTCTTTCTGTTTTAATGGAATAGGAAATTGATCTTAAAAGACAGCATCTAATATTGAAGTAGCAATTGAAAATTTTTATCTCTGAGAGTCAACCTATAGAGCATCTGTTGACAAAATAAAGGTGACTTGTTCATCACTGTGCAGATTAGTATCTTTCTTACTGTGCTGTAACGATGTGACTAGAACAGATACCATCAGTAGAAATAGTGTGCTGAGATAGTTGCCTCAGCTGGATCCTGTTTTCTGAGATACTATAGAATTTTTTCTTTGTTTTGTGGTAACGTGGTAATATAGTAACTGTTCTCTTTCACAGTCGTCCGGCAGTTGCATTGATTCGGAAATTGATAGCGGTGTTAGAATCTATCGAACGTCTACCTCTCCACTTGTATGATACACCAGGATCTACGTATAATCTTCAGGTAAATGCACAGTGATAACAGCATATCACACTGAGTGGTGCACAACTGAAGGTTATATGTTGAACACCTTGTCTGTGAGAATCATATTCTCGTAGAAGTGGATAGAATTAGGTAAAGAACAACCAAATTTTGGCATCTATTTCCTCTAACAGTTAAATGCATGGGTGTTCCTCTAATGTCACTTTAACATTGTGAGGTAAAAGTAAATTTTGATTGAAGAGATGTATTTGTTCTTTCTTTGGTCTTCTGGTATTGTTGTCTTCGTATAGGAACATGCCCTCTACAATTGCAAGACAGTTATTAGTAAGAACAGGGGATGGGCTTTAGCCATTTAAAGGGTCTCGTCTAGGGCTGTATGTTCATTTGGTAATACAAGATGCCTCCAGGGTCAGCAGCTTCTTGTACAGGAAACTTTGCAGTTTGGCTAAAAATATTACTTGATTTTTCCCAGTTTGTGTGGAGTCTTAATTTTTTCTATTTGAAAGCACACTTCAGAATTTTGCAGCATGGTAGGGAAGATAAGTATTTCTGCTTTCATGTTAAATGTTAGGAAATAGTTGCAAAAAGTTGCAAAACCACTGTTGCTGTTCAATATTTTTGAAAGTAATTTTCAGTTTCTATATTATTGTATTTGCTAGCCAACATATAAAAGCTATGAAGACACAAGAAAAGTTCGAAAGTGTTTGCTGAGTGTATGCTTGACTTACACATTGTCATAGTAAAGAATTGTTTGGTTAATTGCAAAAAGGTAGTACTAGGAAATTACTTTTTGAAGCATTTCATTAGAATATGGTGCTTAAGTTAGTGCAAGAAAGATACTTGATAGGCTGCTGAACCGGTTGTAGTGAAATACACCATTTTTCTTAAAATTCCCAAACCTAAACAGGAAAGCCGATATTAATGTTTAGCTGTTCTTTCAGATACTGACAAGGCGCCTGAGGTTTCGTTTGGAACGTGCCTCGGGGGAGACGTCTTTAATAGATCGAACTGGTAGAATGCTAAAGATGGAACCATTGGCAACTGTCGAATCTCTAGAACAGTATCTCCTGAAAATGGTGAGCTGCATACCACACACAGAGTTTACAGGCAATGGTTATATTCTGCTTCTTTAATATTTGATTTCTTTTCTTTCATATGTAGGTAGCAAAGCAATGGTACGACTTTGATAGGGCTTCGTTTGTTTTTGTACGAAAACTACGAGAAGGCCAAACATTCGTGTTCAGGCATCAACATGATTTTGATGAAAATGGAATTATTTACTGGATTGGAACAAATGCAAAGTGAGTTTTTCAAAGCTACATATTTTAAAGTCAGACACAGTAAACTATAGCCCATGAGCCAGGATGGGGACAAAGAATTCATAATGAAATGAAATCTGTTACTTTCTTAGAAGTGGGAGGTATCTTTTAATCAATAGAATTCGATTTCTTTTGGATCTGCTTAAATAATAGGAAAATATGAATCACTTGTGTTGAGAATTTGTTTGTATGCTTCCCTAAGAAGATGAAGGAGTGGGGAAGTTTTGGTCTTTGTTTTTGCTTGCCATGATTCTGTTTGATTTTGTTTGTTTGTGTTTTTTTTTTTTTTCTTTGCCTATAGTGTTTTAAAAAACCCCGACAAAGAAAGTGATGTTTGGAACACATCTAAGGTTATCTAATTATCTAAAATTATATTGATTATTTTGGTTTGTGATAAACTCAGCTGTTATATACGATTTACAGTAAATGTCAAGTGTTGCTGAAACCAGTTTTTTAATTTAAGTAATAATTGAACAGTGCATTTCTCTTTTTTAATACAGAACTGCCTATGAGTGGGTAAATCCAGCAGCCTATGGGTTAGTAGTGGTTACATCCTCAGAAGGAAGAAATCTGCCTTATGGTCGCCTGGAAGACATCCTGAGCCGTGATAGCTCAGCTCTCAATTGTCACACTAATGATGATAAGAATGCTTGGTTTGCCATAGATCTTGGCCTTTGGGTTATACCATCAGCCTACACATTACGCCATGCTCGAGGTTATGGACGATCTGCTCTCAGAAATTGGGTTTTCCAGGTATCTAAGGATGGACAGAACTGGACTACTTTGTATACTCATGTTGATGACTGTAGTCTCAATGAACCAGGGTATGTCAGTGTATTTTATCACTTTCCATAAAACTGAGTGCGGTTAAAAATGTATTGGACTGTAGCTAATTTAATGTATACTATGGTTGTAATAATGTATCTATCTAAAGCAGTGGTAGGTGATACAAATTATCAAGGATGGGCTAGAGAATAAGTGGTTCATAGGTTCTCTGTGTGGTTCAGGTAATAGCATTGTGCTTTTCTATCACTGTAAATTTTGCATTTTAAGTTTTGACAAAACCGTATCACCAGTACTCATGCAGAGTTTGTCCCTGGTGTTAATAGGTTTATATATCTTATAATATGCATACACGATCGGTGTTATGGTTTTGTTTGCTTTAGTACTAAGGTTTTTTGGTTTTGTCTCCTTTTTTTCCCCTGTTACCTACCAACACCCCTTTCTGATAAACTTAAAGGTCTACAGCAACATGGCCTTTAGATCCTCCAAAAGATGAGAAACAAGGTTGGAGACATGTTAGAATAAAACAGATGGGAAAGAATGCCAGTGGGCAAACACACTACCTCTCCCTATCTGGATTTGAACTTTATGGCACTGTGAATGGAGTATGTGAAGATCAGCTGGGTAAGAAGAAGAACGTGTATATCCTGTTTGCTCCTCTAAAATGCTAATGAGCATACAATATAAAAATCAGTGTGAAAAAGGAGGTTAACTTTTGCAGTTGAACTTGTTTAGAAATAAGCTCAAAATTATTCCCTATTCAATGCTTTTAAGTCTTTTCAATTTACATTTCTTGTAGGAAAAGCTGCTAAAGAAGCTGAAGCAAATCTGAGAAGGCAACGCCGTCTGGTCCGTTCTCAGGTGTTAAAATACATGGTTCCAGGAGCTCGTGTAATCAGAGGAATTGATTGGAAATGGAGAGATCAGGATGGAAGCCCACAGGGTGAAGGCACTGTTACGGGAGAGCTGCATAATGGTGAGCATGACTTGCCTAAATTTATAAATGTCTGTTGCATAATTACATCATGCAGAATGGTATTAAAGTATTTCCTTTGTAATGTCTTGATAAAGTTGATGAAAGTTTGAATACTTTGGAGGGAAGGAGCTTAAAATACTAAAGCTGTTGGGGTCCATTTGTGAAATTCCATTTGAGTGCATGAAAAGAGTTCTTGCTGTAAATGAAACTTTCATACAGCTTTGATTAATTAAAATATTAAACTGTTATTCAAATATGACTCTGTAATTTAGACATCTGTTACAAACTATATGAAGGTGAGTGATGCAAACTGATAAATTAAGCTTTGGGCCTGCAAAATCTATAATTACCTTCTTCATTTCTTCTAGCTGAGCATTTGCAATATATTTCTTGACTTTTGTTATATCCTATACTTTTTCTACCTTGCAAGCTTCTTTGGGATCATGTTTTTGTTTTTTAGTTAAAGCATGAAAATTTATTAACTTAAGGAGCAAAATAAAAACCTGCAACAGTCAGGGAAGTTCGTACTCAGAAAGTTAAGTTACTGAAGAGGCTCCAGGAGAGGTGGTGATCTTGTGAGCTGAACATGCTTTCCACCATTTCCCTTCTCTTCCCCCCATTTTGAGGTATATAAGGCTTGCCTTGTTTCTGAAGCACCTTCAGCCACTTTTAGGTTCATTCGTAGCTAGACTTGAAAGTTTCTTCTAGTTTGTTGAGTTGTCAGCTCTCAAACATGGAGAAATGTCCAAAGTGCAATCTCTTAAAATGATTTGAAATGGAACTTTATTTAAGCTGTTCAGTACAGCTTGTAGGGAAGTCTTCCATCATCCGTATATTTTTCTTATCAGATGCAACAGTATGCATAGCTACATTATGACTTTGAAGACTTTAGGTATAATTGGTGAGTAGTATTCTACCAAATCAATGGTTTTGTTCCTATGTTCCAGTAAAACTTTCCCATTTAACCACAGGTGAAACTGAGGTTCATTTATAAAATAGTGATGCCAAACCATCTCATTCTTGTCACAGCTTTCTTTCATATAGAATTTTGAAAATAGTATCTAATTTAATGCTTTGGGTGTTGTTCACAAGTGTAGACAAATTTTGGATTGTTTTAGGCCTGTAATGATGGAGCAGTAGAACTTTGAGTACATAATATATACTTAAAACTTGTTCAGATTTAAAACTGATTGTAATTAATACTTTAGGGAAAGGAACTATACAAAACAAAACCAGTTGTTTAGTTATGCTTTGAAAAAAATACCTGGTTCAGATATTCATGAAGGGGAAAAATTACACTGTTAAACTACAGTATGGAGCTTTCTTTTTGTACTTGATAAAAAAGGCAAATGAATCATAGAAGAAAAAATTTGATTTGTTTCCCAACTTTACCCTTCAAAAGTTTAGTGACATGAAGCTACTCAGCTATAGCTTGTGAACAAGGAATACAATCATACAAGAATAACATGATCTAAACCTGCTCATTTGGGGAGGAGGTGTCTACTTATCATGTCTGAAAACCTTAGCCATTTTTAACTACTTTGCCTCCAGAGTGATATTTCTAAATAGCAAATTGCCTGTGATGATCTGTTTCGGTCTAGGAGTGGTGACTTTTAGATAGTTAAAAGCTGAAGGGGCACGTGACAGCAATAAAAAGAATATATTACTTGATATTAGCTCTCTTCTGTTTTAATGAAGAAAAATATGTGTGTATCTGGACCTGATACTTATTTTGACTTTCTGAGATGGCAGAATATGACTGAGCTTTAGAGATTTCATTTTTGAAGGAAAGGTGTATCAATTAAAATAGTTACACCAACATTTGTTGCAGTTAAGATAATACAGTGAGAAATATTAGAAGGGATTTTATAGGTGGCTCTTAGGTTGTGGTACATATTTAGGCAAGTAAAAATAAATCATTTGGCCCCCATTTCTGTCCTAGTTAGCTAAATTATGCATGTTACTCTCATTATTGCAGATTTATTATAGTTAACTGTTAAAAAATTTTGCTCTTCAAAGTAATAATTTAATAAAGGAACTGAAGAGTAACATCTCTCTGGAGTTTTGTTCTGGTCCCAGGATAGTTTTTTTTCCTATAAAACATACTCTCTTTGCAGCCCTGAAATTTTACTTGATGTAGCCCTTACCTGACTGCCATAAGACTTTTTTTATGAATAAGGAATGTTTGAGTCTGTGTAACTTACTGAACTAAAAAGCTGTGTATCGATAAATTCTTTCACTTTAAGAATAAGAAATCTCAAACTAAGCAGTTTCATAATATGTCTTCTGTTGAGTAAATACGCTTATCCAGAAGCATCCAACAAAGAAAAATGTTATGGAATGTCCTTGTAATAATTACAGCTTCTTGACAGATGCTAGTAAAGTCATGATACATTTTAATATACATTTCCGTTATTAGAGAATCCAATTTTGATAGATGCTAATAAAATTTTGAGAGATTCTAGTACATCAGGTTCCTTCCTGAAGGAAACTTTATTTTTGGCTGGATTCTGTGGCCCTGAAGATTAAGGCAGCAAGAACGAGCAGCCTCTGATTGACAATGTTACAAAATACTAAATTGTTTCGATTTAAACACTTCCTTTTTAATTGGCATTTAAGGGTTACTTAGTGATTTCATTGATTCAGACATACAGCCCTTATGAGAAGCTGATCCCACATTGTGGAGCTACTGTCTGACACGCCTCCTGTCTGCTTTCTGCTGGATCTCACAAACTCCTGTCCCTTTCCAGGCTGGATTGATGTCACCTGGGATGCTGGTGGCTCTAACTCTTACCGTATGGGCGCAGAAGGAAAGTTTGACCTCAAGCTTGCACCAGGGTACGACCCTGATTCAGCGGCATCACCCAAACCTGTTTCATCCACTGTTTCAGGCACAACGCAGTCATGGAGCAGCTTGGTGAAAAACAACTGTCCAGACAAGACGACTGCTGCTGCAGGCTCCTCAAGTAGAAAAGGAAGCAGCAGTTCTGTGTGTAGCGTGGCAAGTAGCAGCGACATCAGCTTGGGTTCGACCAAAATGGAGCGGAGATCAGAAAGTGTTTTGGAGCAAAATATAGTTTCAGGCACTGACGTCCATGAACCAATTGTTGTTCTGTCTTCCGCTGATAGTGTGCCTCAGGCTGACATAGGGTCATCTTCCAGTGCGAGCACCAGCACCTTAACAGCGGACATGGGAAATGAAAATGCAGAGAGGAAGTTAGGTCCTGATAACTCAATACGTGCTCCTGGGGAGTCCAGTGCTATATCCATGGGAATTGTTAGCGTAAGCTCTCCTGATGTGAGTTCAGTCTCTGAACTGACTAATAAAGAAGCAGCTTCCCAACGACCCCTGAGCTCTTCAGCAAGTAACAGACTCTCAGTCAGTTCTTTGTTGGCTGCTGGGGCACCCATGAGCTCCAGTGCAAGTGTTCCGAACTTATCATCTCGAGAAACTTCTAGCCTGGAGTCCTTTGTACGAAGAGTGGCAAACATAGCACGTACCAATGCCACAAACAACATGAATTTAAGCCGGAGTAGCAGCGATAACAATACTAATACTTTGGGAAGAAATGTTGTGAGTACTGCAAGTAAGTAAGCTATTTTTATTTTTGGTTGAGGGTTTTGTTTTTTCTTTAGTTTTCATTACACTCAAGTTTGGATTGTGTTGGCCTAATAGAGAAATGTACTTAGAGCAACCTTGACCTTGTGCATACCTGTAGAATTCCTGAAGGACTCACAGAGTTCCTGTCAGCTGAGAAATGTTACATTGCTCTGTGATGTCAGATTACCCTGTGGTACCCATCAAATAGAAAGAAATTTGAAATTGATGTCTGTTACATGTTTAAGGAGAGAGTGTGATTTAGACCAAGAGGATGGAAGTCTAGCAACAATAGCTAATGTCAGGTTCTTAGGCTTTCTGGCCTGTGTAGATTTTGCGTATTTCTGTTATTTTTCCGTTTTCCTCAGGAAGGGCAGTTTGTGCATATTGTGAAGTGTCTGAGCATAGGAGCTAAGAACACAGTACAAAGGAAAAAGAGCTACAGTATAATGAGATGTTAGCAGACTCCTGATTCTGTCAAGCTGCATAACATAGTGTACTCTAATACTAAGTGTGTTTTCTAGAGATGGTACGGTCATTAAGGCTTAGGTTCGTTGAACTGTTTGGGCATATTAAATGTAAGGAAGTTTGTAGTTAACAGTGTTTTAAATTACATTATGTACATGCTTTAACATTTGCATGTTCTCAGATTTTATGTAGGATCAAGTTATTAGGAAGGTAAGTTGTAAACCTGCTGGTTGTGAGTTCACTCTTCTTTGAGCATGCTCCCATCGAAGTTGTTACTTGTTAGGTATTTTGTTCTCTGATGGTGACAATATTTTAAACAGAGAACTGCATTTCACGGGGTAGGCAAGTTAGAAAAAGTGAAATTACCCAAGCTAGAAAAAAGCGTAAATTTCTTGTTAAGCTTTCATGCATGTCATGATTGTCAGTGAAACTGGTGAAGGGTCTGGAGCAGCTGAGGATTGTTTAGCCTGGAGAAAAGGAGGCTCGGGAGAGACATTATTGCTCTCCACAACTACCTGAAAGGAGGTTGTAGTGAGGTGAGAGGCAGCCTCTTTTCGCAGGTAGGAAGTGACAGGGGAGGTTTAGATTAGATATTAGGAAAAATTTCTCCATTGAAAGGGTGGTCAGGCACTGGAATGAGTGGCCCAGGGAAGTGGTGAAATCATCATCCCTAAAAGTATTCGGAAGTTGTGTAGAAGTGGCACCTGGGAACATGGTTTAGCAGTGAACATGGAAGTGCTGGGCTAACAGCTGGACTCAGTCTTTGAGGTCTCTTCCAACCTTAACAATTCTATGACTCTATGCTTCCTTATTTAGAAATGTGATGTTTGCTTTTAGCATTTTTAAATGTTTTTAAATACTGAATGTTCTCTTTTTTCGATGGGGAGATTTTTTATTTGATTTATCTTTACATTCATGTTGTGATACTGGGGACGGGGGAAGTCTTTTGCAACCTGCAGTAAAAATGTAAATAAGATACTCAAAGAAAGCTTTCCAATAATTGATCTCCTTATAGACAGATAGTCGCTCCGGTTCTGAAGTAATTTTGTATTGAGGGTAGAGAAAAGAGACCACCTTTGAAAAACACAGTAAAATACTTCAATAGCATATTTAAGAGTTCATGAATGTTTTGTACCATACACTGCAAAAATTAGAAATAAGAATGAGGCAACTTAAAAATTTAATTCTGTGATAAAAATAGTCATACTTTATATTATCCTTCATGTAGGAATTATTTTGGTTTATACTTTTTATATGAATAGAAACTGTAAATGGTAATTCATGTTCCTAAAAGAGATCAGAGACTGAATTTGAGCAATCTCATCAGAATTCAATTAAAGCATTGTAAAAAGCTTGATTCTTTAAAAAAAATTTTTTTTTGGGTTTTTTAGCCTGTTCAGAGTAAAAAAATAACCCAGCCAACCAAACTAAAGACCAATCAAACTAAACAAAAAACCCTCACCAACAAACAAACTGCCCCAAACAACCCAAGACCCCAAAAGTCAAGACTGAAATGATTGTTAGTGATATAAGTCTTTCTGGACTTTCTGTACTGGTTGCATTGGAAACATCAGTATTTGCCAGAAGCGAAGTGGTGTCTAGGGTAGCCAATTTCAATTTGCTCTTGAATTCAGAGCAAATGAAAGGCTGATGCTTAATGGCTTTTTTTGTTTACTGTAACAGCAAAGAGTTGGCTGTTATTAATTAGCAGAGTGAAAGATGTGAATACTGAACAACTTACTTTCAAGCTCTTGAACAACGAAAGAAAAACTCTTTGGTTTTTCATTTCCGTGCTTTCATAGAGAAGAACATAAGCTTATTAACAGCCCTAAATTTAAAATTTGCACTTTCCCTCATTGTTACACTATTATTTCACACCCTCCCTGCATTGTTATATTTTTATTTGCAAAATGTTAAGTATGTTCTTAAGGGTCGGGGATGTATGTAGTAACTGTAACAGAGAAGGAAAGCAGAAACAGTAGCATTTATTTTTCACAAAAAGCTCCCAAATGCACTTAGGGGAAGAAGCTTTGTTATATCCTTCTTCAAGGGTAGTAACCTTTGCAAACTTTAGTAATTGTAACATGAAATGCAGAGGTTTTGTTTTGGTTTTCTTTAAGAAAGCAGTGTCTCAGTTTACGTAAATGGCAGTAATGGAAATGTTTCCATTAAAATTTTAAAACTGCAAAACTTGCATTTGATAAAGTTCAGAAAAAGTAGATTGAAATACCTAAGTCTTAAATTCTTAGTATAGATGACCCCTCAAATTTTTCTCTCCAAATTTGTGATTAATCTCATTGTTTAAAGATAAGCGTGTGAGAACAGCTTTTGCAGACTGGGATCTAAATGTGTAGTTGCACATAGGTATAACTTATACTCAGTCATGTACACTATATGAAGTTCTTTCTGTTGAGTCTACAGTGAATTCAGTCTTGTTTCAGTTGTTAACTAAAATGCATTTACTGTTTTGTTTGAAGGTACGGTAATGTAACTTTTTAGTTGTTGCTTGTTTATTCTGAAAATTATTTATATAAATCATCCAACATAAGTCATACGTTTCACAGTACTGTCAGTTCAGGCTGGTTGACTGTGATGAATATATATTTTAGTAGTTGTGTGAAAAATAACAAGTCAGAGCTGATGTAAGAACCTTGGAGAAATGCGCAATAACCAGAAGTTTCACATTTGTTTTAATATGTTCTGTTCCCAATTCATTTATATATAGTTAACTTGTTTGTACTATATAATATTGTAAGTTAGATGTTAAATATCATTTTAGGTTTAAAGACAGATCACAATGTTGGAGTAACAGATTTCAGAAATTCTTTACATATGTTGAAAATGAAATTAGGTAATTTCAGATTTATAGTGGGATTTTGGGGATTTAGTTGATAAAATTATTTATTTCAAATGTTTGCAAGAGAATAAGCTCAGAAGTGGGCATCTATGTTGTAAGGTGCCCTTTTGCATTGGGAAACCCTTCCCCTTTATAGTCTGTTGTTCTTTATTATAAAATAACACACTGATAATTTTTCAACCCCAAATATATTTTTCAACACAGGAATCATGCATGTAAGTTGTACTCTTCAAATCATCAAATCATTTATTTTATCTTACCATATCTTTATCTATAGCTTCTCCTCTTATGGGTGCCCAAAGTTTTCCTAATCTGACTACAACTGGTACCACATCAACAGTGACCATGTCTACATCCAGTGTTACTAGCAGCAGCAATGTAGCCACAGCAACTACAGTTTTATCTGTTGGTCAGTCGCTTAGTAATACTCTAACTACTAGCCTAACATCAACATCTAGTGAGAGCGATACAGGGCAGGAGGCAGAATATTCTTTATATGGTAAGTTTCATTTTTAAATGAACATAAGCATTAGACTTCCCATTAATGACTTTTCCTTTTATCCCATTGTTATGATTTTCTCATATAGTAGTTTACTTATTGAAAAGTATTTGAAAGTTCAGCTGTTCGTATGTTACTAGTTCTGTAAGGTAGTAAGTCAAATAATGTTGATGTAGTAGTATTTCCTTATGTTTTCAAGTCTTTATTTTCAGCAGTTTCTATCCCATATAACTATTATTTATGGTATAGTTTATCTAGGCACTTGAATGTTTTCCCTCATCAAGTTTAGTTCCTAATGTAGTTTGCATATGTAATTCCGATTACAATCAAAATGTTATTTTTTGTTGTGTTGTATAGGCACGCTACATGCACAGTCTGATGTAGCTTGTATTACTCTGATTGAAAAGCATCCACCATTAGGCATATTGTACCCTTAAAATAGCTTCCAGGTATCTCAATACCATAATAGCAATTGCAAAAAATTGGAAAAAACACAGAAATTGACAAATGACAGGAGGAATGAAATTACATGATTTGACAAACAGACCCAGAGCTGCGTGGACGCTATACCCTAGAAACAGACTTTAGGACAGAAGTTACTTGAGGCATATAAATATGGTGAAAGAAGATTTAGATAATTCGGTCAGTAATACCTAGGAATTGAGCTGATAACATGAGGTTAAGAAAAACCTGGGCTGGATATGGGAAAATACTTCCTAATGTAAAGTTTATTGAATTGTGAGATGTTCTTGAGAGAAAAGAGACTTGATTTATTTAAAGTATTGTTGGATTGTGTTCTATTTTGTTGCCTATTGAAATTGCTTGAGAAATTTCTGGTCATTTCAATGGGTATTGGAATCAAACTACTTGGAGGCAATTGCTTAATACATCTGCGTATACCATTTCCCTTTAGTCTTTTAATTAAGTCTAATTTGATATTTTTATTGGGTGACAGGTCTTAAAATGTATCACCAACAACTGAGCAAATAGAGTGCATTCAAGTATCAGTGGCGGTGGTAGCAACAATACGAAGGGTGTTTGGGTAGTATAGATCGTTTCTATGTGCACAGAAAAATGTAAAAGTTCAAGGCTTTATCCCAGTCCACTTGCATTGCTGTGAACTTCTTTTCTGGTTTTGGGAGGTTGTTTTTAAAGTCTTAGTACTAAGTGAGTAAAATGGAACTTTGTTTTCATCTTCTTGTTACAGTAATTGACTAGCAATTGAATCTTTAAAATATCAGTCTTAAATGTTTATCTTATATGTCCTTTACATTGTAAGTTAAGGTCTAAAGCACACATTTTTAGTGGAAATTACATCACTCACCTGTTTTTAAATTATTGAAACATAGAAATAGACAATATGCATTTGTACACCATTTTTGGTGGTCTTTTGGAATCTGAAATAATTATAGAATGTTATAAACAAATGAGAAACGGATCACTCTTGCCGATCACTATTAATTGTACCAATAGTAAGTGCTTCTACTGTTATGCTATTGGCTGGATCCATGGACTTTTTAACAGATGTATGGTTTTATCACAGTTTATATTCCTGTTATGCAATAAGCAATGTTTCAGTTTTCTTTTTCTGCTTTAAGTGAGATTTGTTTTTTCACTCTTCCCAATGCTTCTGTTTAATTTTAAAAATTCTGCTTTAAAAGTTATTCTTGGCTTTTGTTCTGTATGTAAATATATGTATATGTGTTATAGATTTTCTTGATAGCTGCCGAGCTAGTACTCTGTTGGCAGAGTTAGATGATGATGAGGATCTACCTGAACCAGATGAAGAAGATGATGAAAATGAAGATGATAACCAAGAAGATCAAGAATATGAAGAAGTTATGGTATGGTATAGTTAGCATAGATCATATCTTAATTGACTAACAGGTGCATTAAAAATCTACAGGTTTTTTTGGCAATAGGAAGTCCTAGCTATAATATCTCCATTAATTAAAACAAATTTATTTAGCTTCTTGCCTATAGTCAAAACCACAAGAAAAGTGTTTTTAAACACCAGCATACCCGAGGCCTTACAGGTCAGAATTAATGTTTTAAAACCAGATTGGGAACAAGTTGACAGACAATAGAAATGATGGATCACTAGTTCACAGACTGATGAAATGGTGTAACTTTGTGGATACAGTGCTGAGTTTTGTAATGATTCAGTTCTGAGGTGTGTTTAATGGTAGGCCTGTATGAAGCAAAGGTAAGCCAGAGGAAGTACCTCTTCTCAAAAAAAACCCCCAAACCCCAACAAGAAAACCAGTGAGGGGGGGTGAGACAAAACCCAGCATGATAACTCATGTGGTTCTTGCCTACACTATTAGGAGTTCTGGCTTTTCATTTGATTGTTCTTTACTGGTATGAATAATGCTTGGTCTTCTACCATCACTGAAGTGATCAGAATAAATATTGCAAGATCTAAGAGGAAAAATATAAGACTTCACTAATGATGCTTTAATGTTTTACAGAATAAATATGAATATTGTTTTATGGAATTATAAAAACTTCATCCTGCAATTAATATGCAAATACTTATTTCATTTGAACCAAAATATTTAGCATTTTTACTTACTGTGATTATGTTTTTAAGAGAAACTCAAGTACATTACTAAACATCTTGTTGTTTCACCTTCTGCACAAAGATACAAAGTTAGGGAAAAAACCAAGCCAGTACTACTTAAGTGGATCTACTATGCAAACAGTAACTTAAGTTAGTAGAATGTTGGCCAGTTTTTAAAAATTATTAAATGGAGTTACTATTGTTGTTCATGGTAAGCAGCAGAAGTAGCTAGAATAGAATTTGCAAGAAGCAGGTCTGGAAAAGAAAATTTTATTTTCTTGGCTTCCAGTACTATTCCCTCTGATATACCATGTAATTGTTCTCAATGAGGAGTTGAACAGATTAAAAACTTGTAGAAAATTCCTAAGCAATTACTGCTTGTTAAAGCTTATTGAAAATCAGATCTTTTTCCCCACTAAACTAGTTATAGTATTTTGATATTTGATTTAATCTCTGGATAAAATGTGTATACATTATATATCAGTATATGTATACATTTTGGGGAAAAGTGCTTTTTGTTTTCAAAAAAATTAATGTATTTATTTTGATATCATTGGATATATTTGAATCTCTGGTATTACAAAGTTTGTGGAATACACAAAACATCTACACCAAGTTTGCTGGTCTACAGTACTCTGTATTTTCCTATGTTCTGGTGCTTCATGGAAAGTTTAATTCTTTCCAGAAACTATAAATACACCTATGTGCCAGCTTTGATTTATTTTATGTTGATTTTATAGAGAAAATGAACATAATGAAGGCATAATGAAATGCCGGAATGGGTAAGATTGACAAGAGCCACAGTGGGTCATCTGGTCCAGCCTCCCTGCTCAAGCAGGGTCATCCTAGAGCACCTGGCACAGGATTGTGTCTTGACAGTTCTCGAGTATCTCCAGGTTGACACAGAACCTGTCTCAGTGTGTGATCACTCACACAGTAAAGTTCTTCCTCATGTTCAGGTGGAACTTCCTGTGCTTCAGTTTCTGCCTCTTGTCCTATTGCTTGGCACCACTGAGAAGAGCCTGGATCCATCTTCTTGACACTGTCTCTTCAGATACTGACAGACATTGATGAGGTTCCCTCTCATCTGCCTGTTCTTGAGGCTGAACAGGCCCAGCTTCCCCTTTGAGGCTTTTCTTATAAGAGAGATGCTCCAGTCCCTTAATCATATTTGTAGCCTCCACTAGGCCTCTCCAGGACCTCCATGTCTGTCCTGACTGAGGAGCCCAGAACTGGATACAGCACTCCAGATGCAGCCTTACCAGAGCTGAGTAGAGTTGCTGTTTAGTTTGTGACTCCTCTATTCATGAACTCTCAATTTTTTTATCAAATTATTCTCTTTAGCAGAATCAAAAAAACAACTAGGGTTTTTGGTTTTTTTTTTTTTTTTTTTTTTTTTTTTTTTTAGGAAGAAGAGGAGTATGAAACCAAAGGAGGCCGTAGAAGAACATGGGATGATGATTATGTATTGAAACGGCAGTTTTCTGCTCTGGTTCCTGCTTTTGACCCAAGACCTGGTCGTACTAATGTGCAACAGACAACTGACCTAGAAATCCCTCCACCAGGTATGGTGACAAGATATGTGATGCTTAATCTGGCTTTAGGATGGAGATTCACTGTTAAGGGCCCCCTGGATCTGGGGATGCTGTCACTATTAACCGGTACAACACGCTCTTGTGGCTGTGTGGCTTTTCTCTGTTTGAATGAGAGATTCATCTACCTCTGCAGATCTAAGTGTTATTGAGGGAAACGTAAATTAAGTGCTGTGTAAAATAAGCAAATTTAGGAATCTACCTAGGATCATCTCTTACCGTGATAAATAATTAAATCTCTTGGTATGCCTGGTTCAACCTGCAGGGACTTAACTGTGTTAAAGCTACCCAGAACAGATTTGATTGGAAAGGGTGTGCTGAAACAGTGCAAAGCTGAGGCAGAGGCAAGGTAATACAGTGTGTATTACACCAGCAGTGTGTAGGATCAGCAGCACAGCACCTGACCTTGCTCCTTGGCTCGTTAGTTCATTCTTGTTCAGCACTGTGGGTGTACTCAATGTTTATTACAGAGAGGAATAAGTAGGGTTTAGCATACGTAGAAATAAGCCACTGCTTACTTTGAAGAACTGAAAGGAAGATACTGTGTAGTAAAAGAAGAATGCATGTGCTGTGATAATATGTAAGGAGATGTTACCAAGATACAGGGATCAGTAGGGATTTCAGAAATTCCTGTTAATTTTACTCCCATAAAGAAATGCTTCAGTCATAATTCAGTTCACAGTCAGAACTCAGTCTTATGTCTTTGGCATGTGTGCAGTAAGTCACTACACTTCCTTATTGAGCCATGTTATTGACGTTTAAGCCACCTTGTCATGCATTATGTATTTTTGTGTTAAGGGTTCTCAAATGATTTTTGCAGGTACACCTCATTCAGAACTCTTGGAAGAGGTTGAGTGCATGCCTTCGCCACGTTTAGCACTTACCTTGAAAGTTTCAGGCCTTGGAACAACTCGAGAAGTAGAACTGCCCCTAACAAACTTTCGATCTACCATCTTTTACTATGTACAGAAACTGTTACAGCTTTCCTGTAATGGCAGTGTGAAATCTGACAAACTCAGACGTATTTGGGAGCCAACATACACGTAAGCTCACCAGTTCATTATTCTGTGTAGAGAACACTGTGACTGATTAGGAAATGGATGAGAAACAATGTTAATTTTTTAAACTCCTCCTCTGTAATAAGCAATGCTACAATTAGATTTTTTTTTGTGTTTATGTCAGGATGTTATTACTGGTTTTAAAATTACTGCTGTGCCTGCAAAACCAAGGGAAAAAATCAGAACCTTTAGTGACCTGCTTGGAAAAATCCCATGGGGTTATAGTCTTAGCAAAAAGAGAAGTCCAGGAGAGTTGACTGATGTTTTTTCAAGGATCACTTTCTTCAGACTCAAGAACAGTCCATCTCAATATGTAGGAAGTCAGGCAGAGTCAGTAGGAGACCTGCATGGATGAACAAAAAAGCATGAAAGGGAAGCATGCAAGGAGTGGAAAAAGAGTCAAGTGATATAGGAGGAATCTTAGTTGTCCCAACTTGAAGGTAGAGCATTAGGAAAGCCAGAGCACATCTGGAGTTGAGTCTGGTGAGATGTGAATGGCAAAAAGTTAGAGAACACTTACTCGACATGCAAGTTCATGGGACCCAATGGAATGTACCCACAGGAGCTGGCCACTCTCTATTATCTTTGGAAGGTCATGAGTATTGGGGGATATTTCTGAGGACTGGAGAAAAGGAAGTGTCATTCCTGCCTCCAACAAAGGCAGAAAGGATCTAGGGAACTTCAAACTGGTCACTCTTTCATCCCTGGAAAGGTGATGGAGATAGTCCTGGAAACTGTTTTCAAACAATGAAGGATAAGAAGGTGATTGGAAGTAGGTGGCATGGATTTATGAAGAGAAAATCATGCTTAACCAGCCTTATAGCCTTCTACTATATGCCTAGCTCAGTGGATGAGAAGAAAGCAGCAGGTTTATCTTCCTCAACTTTAGGAAGGTTTTCAACATTTTCTCTCTCACTGACAAACTTAGAAAGCATGGACTAGATAGCATCTGAAAAATGTCTGAACTGCCAGGCTCAGATGGTTGTTGTCTTTAGTGTAAAGGCCAGCTGGTATATCCCAAGGTTTGATACTGGGTTCAGGACTGTTTAAACATCTACATTAGTGGACTGTATGATGGGATAGAACAGACCCTCAGCTTCCAGGCAAAACAAAACTGGGAGGAGTCACTGTTGGACCAGATGATTGCGCTGCCGTTCTAAGAGACCTCATCATGGTGGAGAAATGAGGAGACAGGAGCTTCGTGACATTTCACAAAGGGAGATGTAAAGTCTGTCAGCTGGGGAAAAATAACTGCGTGTGCTGGTTCAGGCTGGGGGCCAGCTGGCTGGAAAGGAGGTTGTTGGAAAAGGCCCTGAGGGTCCAGGTGGACATAAAGTTAAATATGTGCCAGCTATGGACCCCAGTAGCAAAAAAGATTGGCAGCACCCTTGGCTGAGTTGAGGTGATCTTTCCCATCTGCTCAGCACTGGTGAGATACACCTGCAGTGCTGTGTCCCAGTTCAAGGCTCCTCAGTACCAGAGAGCCATGGGCACTGGAGTGAGTCTAGCAAGGGGCTGCTAGGGTGATTAAAAGGCTGATTGCTTCTGTCGTACAAAGAAGAGTGAGAGATCTGGATCTGTCTAGCCTGGAGGAAAAAAGACCTGTGGGTTCTTACCAATGTGTATGAATACCTGATAGAAGGACATAGGGAAGCCAGACTGTGGACTTTTCTTTGTTGCAACATGTGAAAGGACAAGAAGAAAAAAGGGCTCAAATTGAAATACAGGAAATTCTACTTAAACATGATATTTGAGGGCCCTTCCTACCTCAGCCATTTTCTTGATGTTAATTTGACCTTACTAGCTTTTTAGTAATAGACAGAAATTGTAAGACTATATGATGGTGAGTGTTTTCCATTTACTACCCCAATGTAACTTCTGTCATACTAGAAGAATAATGTGTATGAAAGCAACAACTGCAATAAAGAAGGGTGCAGTATTTTTAACTGTAATTCAGATTTCATCAGTGCTTGTGTGTTGCACTTATTTTCTGAGTTGCTTTCTGTCAAAAATTGCATGCTGTAACAAACTGTTTTCTAGTTAGAAAACATGAAAAATAGTTGTAAATGTGCATATCGTCTAAGTTAATGCACAGCGAGCTTCCCTAGGACTTCAGAATTTTAAAGAGTTGGTGCATGTGTAGTGAAAAATCTAACATTGGTTTGGGAAATTGGCACAACGAAGGTTGTCAGATTACTCCAGTCTCACTTAAGGAAACATAAATTAAATACTTTGCAAGACAAATACCAACATCATGAAAACAGAGCTTAAGAACTTTGCTGCCTCAGGGTATCCCACCTGTTCTGTGCAGCAAAGAGCATCTGCTGTTGCTGTTTTACATCATATTTTCTAATTGTCACTGATACCTAGCAAGTCAATGTATAACCTCAGAATTTAGAGGATATGCTATGAGTATGAAATATTAACTCATTGTTTTGATGTCTAGAATCATGTACAGAGAAATGAAGGATTCTGATAAAGAGAAAGAAAGTGGAAAAATGGTAAGACCTACTTCTATGCCTTTGTATTTTATGGCTGTTTTAATAAAAGCAAAAGAAATATTATTGCAGTTTTTGAAATGCTATATTAAAAAAAACTAACAGTTTTCCATTACTTAAAGAATATTAGTGAGTATATTTGTTAATGCATGCTCCTTTAAAAAAGACATTATATGTTGCATGTGAAATCTTAAAGACTTTACAATCAGGAAAAACCAACATTTGGTGGTTCCTGTTGTAGGGTTGCTGGTCAGTAGAGCATGTGGAGCAGTACCTTGGCACTGATGAATTACCAAAGAATGACTTGATAACCTACCTGCAGAAGAATGCAGACTCAGCTTTCCTGCGCCACTGGAAATTAACCGGCACTAATAAAAGTATTAGGAAAAACAGAAATTGTTCCCAGCTCATAGCTGCGTACAAGGTATATGTCTGCATCTGAACTTTTTTTTATTATGAATGGCTGTGTGCTTTGTTTTGCAGCTTTAAAGATTCTTGTGGTGGGAGAGCCATGATATTTATAGGGAAGTTGAATGTTCAAAAGCCAGTTTCAAGTTTAGGTTTTGCTGCTCTTGCCTTTTTATTTTAATGTCTTCTGTTAAACGTAGTTGTGTTAAAATGCATTTGAATCGTGATTTGCACCATGCACAATTTGATTAAGTGTTAAGTTTGAACACTTTGGTTTTGATTTTTTTCAAATCAACTTGGAATGCAGTCCTAAAGACAGCAACACACGCTGTTTTCATTCTTAACCATTCTTTTTTTTACAGGATTTTTGTGAACATGGATCAAAATCAGGATTGAGTCAAGGGGCCATTTCTACTCTTCAAAATTCTGATATCCTTAGTTTGGCCAAGGAACAACCTCAGGCCAAAGCTGGCAGCGGACAGAACTCCTGTGGAGTAGAAGATGTTCTGCAGTTACTTAGAATTTTGTATATAGTTGCCAGTGACCCTTACACAGCACGGACATCTCAAGAAGGTAATTTAGTTATTTTGCAGAGCTTCTGAAATATTTTAATGAAAACAAAATAAAGGAAATCTTTTCTTTTGGTTATTTTCAGAAGGAGATGAGCATCCTCAGTTTAACTTCCCACCTGATGAATTCACAAGTAAAAAAATTACTACAAAGATTCTGCAACAGATTGAGGTATTACACTAATACATCAGTGTACATATACTCAGTATATATATGTAATATTGTTTTTAGGACTCTGTTATTCTCTTCCTTACCTTGACTGTTTGAAATTATTATTTTTTGCCATTTTTGAGTTTTGAATTGTTTCATACATATTTTCTTCCTTATATTTTGAATGAGTAAATTCTGTAAGAACAGACTAATCTGAATAAAACCATGCAGTTGGTTTTTGTACAAAGCATACAAAACTTTTTTACTTGTTACATTTTGGTTATGAATAATAATAGTCTTTTTTCTGTACCAGACATCGATGTTACAATGTAGTGTGTGTATGTCTGCCTGATGATAATGTAAAAAAGACAATTGATTATGTTAGGTTCACAGACATTTTATTACTCATACATTCTACATAAAGCTTTCAAAAATAGCATTTAGAAAACATCTTATTGGTACCAGGTTAGTTAGACACATTAAAAGGAAAACTTTAGGATGTAGTTCTTCAGTAGAACTACATTTTCTTCAACAAAGAATAAAGAAGATTCTCCGCTTAATTAGCCCTTGTGTGCTTTTTGAGGTTTGAGGGATTTTTTACAGTCACATTGTCCTAGTTATTTGTTTAAAAAAAGTTTAAATTTTTCGTGTTCTTTCGAAGACTGTTCTGGCACCGTGAACATCGTTGTAGTAATAATTTCTGTAGTACAGTTTATTATAATTATATTTCAGAAGGGACTATAGTAATATTTCAAGGAGATAATTTTCTACCATCAACTTTCTTTCATGTCTTCTGATATTGAAAAGGTAATATCTAATTTCTTTTGGGCAAAACTCAGGAGTAGTTCTTTCCAGGTAATTGGGTACTTAGATCTCCCCACAGTGCTTTGAGTAGTGTATATCCCAGAGATTTACTACAGCTTTTAGTGTCTGTGTCAAAGCACCCGGTGTCCACTCTTAAGTCCTAGAAGGTTTATGAACTTACAATCACAGAATATACTGAGTTGGAAGGGATCTATCGTGATCATCGAGTCCAACTCCTGGATCTGTGCAGGACATCCCAAGAGTCACACCATGTGCCTGAGAACATTGCCTAAATGGTTCTTGAGCCCTGTCAGGCTTGGTGCTGTGACCGCTTTCCTGGGAGCCTGCCTCTTCAGTGCCCAGCCACCATCTGGGTAAACAATCCGTTCCCGATATCTGCGCTCAACCTCCCCTTCAGTCCTGTCACTGGTCACCTCAGAGACCAGTGCCCTCTTCCCCTCACAAGTTACAGACTGCAATGAGGTCTCTCCTCAGTCTCTTCCAGGCTGAACAGACCAAGTGAGCTCAGCTGCTCATCATACAGCTTCCATATTGATAGCATTTAAAAGGGGAAAAAAATCTCAGTTGCTGAGAAGAAAGAAACTTACTGAAGCACAGATAAAACCTCTGTATTTGGGTGTATTTGCTGTGTATGTACTTAGTTACAAGCTTGTTGGGACCACCTAAGTCAAATATTATTAACACTCTTTTTTTCTCCCCCCACCCCCGGCATTAAACGACAGGAGCCTTTGGCACTAGCAAGTGGAGCTTTGCCAGACTGGTGTGAGCAACTAACAAGCAAGTGTCCTTTCTTAATTCCGTTTGAAACAAGACAGTTGTACTTCACATGTACGGCATTTGGAGCATCAAGGTAAAAAGAAAAAATAAAAGAAGTATGATAGCTTCCTTTTCATTTTTTACATATAATAGTTTCTAAATTGCTGATTTCCAGAAGGACCTTAATCCTAATGAGACAAATTTTGCTTGCCAAATGTGAATAATTTTAATAGAAGGAAGAAGATGGAAAAGCTCAGAATGACAAGAAGTTTCATTTTTTAACTTTGGCTGAAGACTTGCATGTGTACTTATAGCACACAAGGTTACCAATAACAATAGGTTATCCTATTGGCCAGTTTGTCTGGGTAGTGGTTTGTTGCATAAAAGACTGAAAAATAAAATAGAAAACATTTCAATAATCCTATGAATTAAATGTTTTTTGAAGGCATACACCTAATCACAAACATTTTTATAGTTCCTGCAACTGTTTTGTGATTGTTTTGGTTCATATATTTTTAATTCACTAACATTTTAACAAAACAGAAAAAAAATTAAGAAGAAGATGCTATTTTGAAAATTACTATTAGTTGCATAATGAAACTGGAACAAAAACAGACTTTAAAACAATTAAGGGTACTCTCTAGAGTTCTTTGTTTCCTAGGAATCATTAATATTTTGATTGCAGCAGTCATAACCTTGAGAGTATGTAGACAGTGTAAACCTTTTAGCTGGTATACTTTTTTGTAATGAGAAGGGAGAATTAGTTTTTGAGGGGTTTTTTGGCTGTTGCTATACTTGGTTTTCCAAATCAAAGGGTAGAGAGGGAGTTGCTGAAATTCCTGTTTTGTCTTATACACAGTAGAAATGCCTCAAGAGTATAAAATGGGGTATTTAAAAAGAAAAAGGAAGAGAAGGAAAGGTATTATCTCGCAAGGCATCAGTTTAAAACTTTTTATTGTGTAAAAATGGTAACTTTTACAGAAAAATAGTCCACGTGTTGGGGTCTTTTTTGTTTTGTGTTGGAAGAAGATAATTTTTAGAAAAGCTGTATTTTAAAGAGATCACTCAGGAAACATTGCATGTTATTTACTTTGTAAGTAAAGAGCTTTCTTAAGCTCTTAAAATACTGGAAGTAGTTCTTAAAACTCATCTATTCTTTATGAACTATGGGTGTGTACACTGTCTGTGTCTGTCATGACACTTGGCTATATTTGCAAAACAATCAACAGACCGTAGCTTTGTAGATAGTTTATTGCTGCATAGATGATAATACATACAAACATTTGGAAATTTGACTTTGTATAAGTACCGCTATTAAAGGCAGCTGTTCTTCCTTCACTGATATGGGTCTATTTGTCTACGATTGCACTTGAACTTTGGTTCTGTGTTGCTCTAAGGAGTGTGTAAGTAAATAAATAAATCTGCAAAGCTTGGTCAGTGTCAATGGGGTGATGTGCAACTGCCTTGCAGTATATAATGAAAGGTGTAATACGTGTCTATAAACAGTTTTGAGCATCTGTGATTAAAAGTTCAACAGTAAATGCTACCTTTTGTTCTTTCCACTGTAATGTGAAAACTATAGGAATTCAGATCAAGAATTGTATATTTTCATTGGTGCTATCATCAGAAGCTGGCACTTACATTAGAAATTATTTCATTTTCTGACTTCATAAAATATGAAGCAGCCCATATTTTGTAGCATTTCAGGCTGATAGATAGTTTGGTTTATACCTAAAAAAATTAGGAGGCAATTAGTACTTAACAAGTAACTTTTTATTGGTGACTACTTTCCAGTTTTCATTCTGGTAGACATGGAAGTTTCAAACAACTGGTGTTTGGTTTTTTCCAGAGCAATTGTATGGCTGCAGAACAGACGGGAAGCCACTGTTGAACGGACAAGGACCACGAGCACAGTGCGACGTGACGATCCGGGAGAATTCAGAGTTGGACGCCTCAAACATGAAAGAGTGAAAGTTCCGCGAGGTGAATCCTTGATGGAATGGGCAGAAAATGTCATGCAGATTCATGCAGACAGAAAATCTGTTCTAGAGGTAAAGCATATCTGCCTAGCAGAGCAAGGTTAGATAGCTATTTGCAATGTACTGGACAGGATATTGAATATCCTGTTCCATAGCCAATGCTGAACATTTCACTAGCATTTTCTTTTACTGTTAACTTTCCTCATGTTTCTCTAGGTTGAGTTTTTAGGGGAGGAAGGAACAGGCCTGGGTCCAACCCTGGAATTTTACGCGTTGGTGGCAGCAGAATTTCAGAGGACAGATTTGGGAGCTTGGCTCTGTGATGATGATTTTCCAGATGATGAGTCTCGTCAGGTATATTTTAATTTGCATTTTAAACTGAGTAGTTGTGTAAAAAAAAAAAAAAAAAGAGCTAGACATCCAGGAAGGAAGAACACATGTTCATAAAACAGCTAGTCATCGTGGTTAAGAATGACCACTCTGGTCCACAGCTTTGTTTTTTTTATTGTTCTCTTTTTAACAGAGCAGTAGAGTATAATAAGTTAGTGCAGATATATAATTAAATCCACCTTTAACCGTGTCTGCTTTTTTTGTCTATCTCTTAAATCAGGTTGATATTGGTGGTGGATTGAAACCGCCTGGCTACTATGTACAGCGATCATGTGGACTGTTTACAGCACCATTCCCACAAGATAGTGATGAACTTGAAAGAATAACCAAACTCTTTCATTTCCTTGGAATTTTCTTGGCTAAATGCATTCAGGACAATAGACTTGTGGATTTACCCATTTCTAAGCCTTTTTTTAAACTCATGTGTATGGGGGACATTAAAAGTAACATGAGTAAATTGATATATGAATCACGGGGTGACAGAGACTTGCACTGTACTGAAAGTCAGTCAGAGGCTTCTACAGAAGAAGGGCATGATTCTTTGTCAGTAGGAAGTCTGGAAGAAGACTCCAAATCAGAATTTATTCTTGATCCACCAAAACCTAAGCCTCCTGCCTGGTTTAATGGAATTTTGACATGGGAAGACTTTGAATTAGTAAACCCACATAGAGCTAGGTTTCTAAAAGAAATAAAGGACCTTGCAATTAAAAGACGTCAAATTTTAAGCAACAAAAATCTGTCAGAAGATGAAAAGAACACAAAACTGCAGGAATTAATGCTGAAGAATCCATCAGGTTCTGGGCCTCCTCTTAGCATAGAGGATTTGGGGTAAGTTTTCATATTTATTTATAGATAGGCAGACAGTGTTGTGTTAGAGACAGAAGTCAACACATAATTAAAAAATCAGATTTCTTAGTTTTAAATAGCATCGTTGCAAGGGGGAATCCATAGAGATGCAGCCATATTATTTTTCCTTGATTTGAGGATTTTCTCTTCTCACTTGCTCAGTTTCCTAATCTTAAATGTGGCTCTGCTGCAGTGATCTATGTCTCTGGAAACATAAATACTTGTAAACACAAATAGTTGTAAAATCACACCTTTAAAAAAAGGGTGATTCAGTAATTTCTTTGTTATGATAACTTGAAATTTATCAAGCTTTTTGGAAATCTTTTAAAGAGGACAGATTGACATTTCACATTGTGTTCCTAGTGCAGTGTTTGAATCCATGTTAAACAGAGCATGTGTTAACTTTTAGCAGCTGTAAAAGACAAAGTACTCATACCTGTGTAAACCTGTGTTTACATGTCATCCTCCCTAGTTTTAAGTATTTCCTTTGAAACAACAGTTTTTCTACCATTAATATTACGGGTTATTTGTTATAATCATATTGTGCCACAAAAATTGTGTAGTTGTCAGAGTTCAGTAATTACTTATGGCCTTGAAATCATAGGTTGTCTTGAGCTGAAAGAAACCCCCAAGGATCATCCTGCACAGCACCATTCCCATGAACCGCACCATGTGCCAGAGAGCGTTGTCCAAACACTTCTTGAACTCTGTCGGGCTGGTGCTGTGACCGCTTCCCTGGGGATCCTGTTCCAGTGCCCAGCCACCCTCTGGGGGAACAGCTTCTTTCCCCTGACACAATCTGAGGCTTTGCTCTCCTCCTGTCACTGGTCACCACAAGGAAGAGATCAGTGCCTGCCCCTCCTCTTCCCCTCACGAGGAAGCTGTAACTGCACTGAGGTCTCCTCTCAGTCTCCTCCAGGCTGAACAGACCAAGTGACTCAGCCACTCCTCCTACGGCTTCCTCTCTAGACCCTCCCCCATCTTTGTAGCCCTCCTCTCAATGCTCTGTAATAGCTTTATGTCCTCAAAGGCCTTGTGGACTTCAGCCTGGCTCGTTATGGAGAGAAAGCAAGTAGCACTACTGAAGGGCCTAAATGCCTAATAGGTTAAGTGGCTCTGTAATTGTTATTGCTGGAAATGAATGGAAATTATTTTTCTGAATTTGTGAACTAAATTAAATGGTTTGAGTAGTTTTGAAGCTGATAGCTTAAAGATACCAAAATTTATGAAATTTTCAATGGCTATCAAATCTAGATATATAGAGGGTGAGAATATGCATTTGCATACCATATGTTTGAAACACATATTATCTGTGTAGTCCATTACTATTTGTAGTTCTGTACTTTTGTATATACATGAACAATAGTACAAAGTGATCCACTCACAGTGGTTTGAAATCCAGTGAGGTGCTTTTGGGTGTGACAGGTTGTAAATCTGGTGTGTTTACAAAAGCAGTAGCGGACTTGTTTGCAATTATTAACTACCTTTGTATTTTGAAGTTTAAATTTTCAGTTTTGCCCTTCATCCAAAGTATACGGGTTTACAGCTGTGGATCTCAAACCAGGTGGTGAAGATGAGGTAAGGAAACAACCTACCTTTACAATTTAACGAGCAGTTAAATTTTTATTGTCTCAACAATAACTTTAATGAACAGTGAATTCTTACAGTATTTATCTACTTTATCTACTGTCTTTGCAGACTGTAACAATGGATAATGCAGAAGAGTATGTAGATCTCATGTTTGACTTCTGCATGCATACTGGTATACAGAAACAAATGGAGGCCTTCAGAGGTAATTGTAAATATAACAACATCTATGAAGTTAGGTGGAATAATGGATGTTTAGGGCATGCTGGTTTAAAGTGGTGGCATAGAATGGCTTTCAAAAATAAACTTTTTACTTAAGAATGCAATAGGTAAGATACCAATTTCAGAATACTTTTGCATTAGTTATGCTGTTTTTAATTGTGAAGAGGTTCCATTTACCTTGATTAAGAAACTATTGATTGATTCTGGTTTGACTAAAATACAACTTAAATGCTGACATTATTTTATAAACATTTTTTGGACTCATGTTTATAACTATATCTTGTGTAAATTAAAGATGGCTTCAATAGAGTCTTTCCAATGGAGAAGCTGAGTTCCTTCAGCCACGAAGAGGTTCAGATGATCCTTTGTGGAAATCAATCACCTTCTTGGGCAGCTGAGGATATCATCAATTACACCGAACCCAAACTGGGATATACAAGAGATAGGTACTTTTATTCCAAGTGATTTTAAAATACTAGCTAAAAGAAAATGTTAAGTGATAGAATGTCCAGAATGTTCATTAGATGAAGATGCCAAATTGGATGAAACTGGTAGTTACTGAAGAGCAGGTGATTGTCTAAAACTGCATGAAATAACCGTGTGTTACAATAGATAGGTGAGAAGGTACTTGGTAGTTTTGTGATGAGAGAAGATAAAAAAAAATATTCAAATAGAAGTAACTAGTGAAAACGTAATGGCAGCTAATCCAGATTACTAAAAATAGATTTTAGAGTTTTTATTCTCATGTTTGATGGTAGTTATAATTTTTTTCCAGCCATATACTGTTGTTACTTTGCCATATTTCTTATTCTTTTCTCTTGAGGTGTAGTTGAAAATGTTCTATGCAGGGGACAAATATACTTACTGGTGGTTGACTATGAGAAGGCAGTCTTGATGTTTTCGGGTTTGTTGGGTTTGGGATTTGTTTTTGCTGCTTGTTACTTTGGTTGCAATAACATACAAATTACTTCTGGAAGTGTGTTAGAATAAGCCTGCTGAAATGAGGTTTGAGCTCTACTTTTCTGCCTAGTCATATGCATTCAAATGCAAGATACCCAAATAACACCCCAAGATAAGTATGTACCTCCATTTTTTTGTTTAATACTCTGCAAGGAGAATAAAGATTATTGTTTTGGATTTTAAGATGTTTTATTCTTAATACCCAAGAGGCCCTAGACTCTTACAATGTCTGCTTAAATGTGACTAAAGAGTATGATTCTACTCTGTCAAGAGAAATTTAAAAAACCCCCACATTCTCTTGTAGTGTTATCAGAACTAATTCTTTTACTTTATTTTAAGCCCTGGATTCCTTCGATTTGTGAGAGTCTTGTGTGGTATGTCTTCGGATGAGAGGAAGGCTTTTCTGCAGTTCACCACTGGTTGTTCCACACTCCCACCAGGAGGGCTGGCAAACCTCCATCCCCGGCTCACTGTTGTGCGCAAGGTACGGCTTCTCCCGGCCGCCCTTTAAACCAGCTGCTGTGGCTCTGCAATGCAAGAGCTTTTACATTAACAATGATGATTTTTATTTTAGTTATATCGCACTATGCTAAGGTTTCAATACTAACCTTTTGTTTCAGGTCTGCTCTCTGATACCACATATATCTCTCTCATATATTTTCATACATAATTCATACATTTAAATATCAAAGTATTAATGTGCATATAAAGCAAATATATTTATAAATTTGCCTGTAGCTTTGCTGATGCTGTTTCTTGACAACTGGTGTTATGTATGCAGCAAGTGCCATGAATTAGAAGACTTTACAACTTTTAACTTCCATACTGAGTGCTGTGAACAACTGCAGTAAACATTCTTTTTTTTCCTCAGGTTGATGCTACAGATGCAAGTTACCCATCTGTGAATACATGTGTGCATTACCTAAAGTTGCCTGAGTATTCTTCCGAGGAGATTATGAGGGAGCGTCTGCTAGCTGCTACCATGGAGAAAGGCTTCCATCTCAACTGAGCCGCTGACCGCAGCCTGGGCCATGGAAGTATTTTTTGATACTAGCGAAGCCTCTTGTGTTTGTGTGCAAAAAATACGATCTCCACGCTGTGCTCTGACGAGACTTGCCTTTTTTTCACCTGTGAGGCTTTAGGAAAATGTGGAATGTTTGTTAGCTGCTAATGACAAAATAAATCCTTGTAACTACACAGCCAGCAAGAAATTGGCACAGAACACTGTGTGATGCTTCAAGGGCTTGCACAACTGGAAATTAAGGTGTTTCTGTTTGACTGTTCCAAAGAACAGATCATCAGATTTTCAGTGTTCACTGATACAAATTTCTAACAGTGTATTGTGTAAAGTTTGTCTTTTAATACCCTGTACACTACAGTTGCCATCACTGATCCCTGTTTTGCTGGCTTTAAGCTAACTGGTCAGAAACTTGCTTCCTTTAAAATTTAGACTTAATGGGCATCTCCAGCCTTTTCTTTTTTAATGGTGCCTGCACTATTGGAGTATTTTAGTGGGTTTTTGCATATAATCATGCACAACCATTTTTTTTCTTCTTTTTCTTTCAAGTGGGAATATATTTTGATTTCTCAAATGCCCTGCTATAAAGATCAAATCCTTAAGTGTGTTTGTGCAGCTCAACAATAAAGCTATTAAAAAACACTGGTTCCTAGTGCAAGGCACACTTAAAGCAAGTTTTACTTTCGGTTGTATTTTCTTTGTATATTATAAACATTTATTTAACTTGTTGCAGTTTGAAGTTTAAAAAAAAGAAGCACCCAATGTGTAAGCTCAAAAGTAATCATTAAAATGTTTGCAACATATAAAAATGTCTCTTCTGAATACTTCATTAGTACTTACTAAATCTCTGTACATGTTCTGAACAATGTGCCATGCTTTTTTAAAGGTTTCAAAGAACTACATAAAAGAACTACTGATCTCACAAATTCATCTCTGTGTTCAAATCTTTTCAGAATAAGTGGAACTTCTTAAGAACGAGTCTGGCAGTGATAACCTGCATGTGGCAGGTTTTGGTGCTCTTCAGTGAGCCCATGCGACCTGAGACTATAATGCTTCATTACACTGGAATAAAATCTGGGTCAGATGATACAGCTGATTCAGCTTTACTTGAGATAGAGTGGCTGTCTTGGTTTTAGTGCATGATATTTATTGGGAAAAAAGTGGCTTACAGTAAGATAAAGCAAGACATTATGGTTTTAAAAAATATTTCACTAGTTGATACCAGGAAAAAAAAAAGGCTATTGTGGTTGAATCTATGTAATACGTTTTACTTTGTGCCAGTTCTCTTTGGTAACAACCTTTTCTCAGGCCACTGCTGAGAGGGTCAAAAAGATTCTGCCTTGCACATACACATCAGGCTGATGCCAGATTTCTGTTCATGGAATTGTTTGTAGGACTTTACAGCATCGTTTTTTAGATTTTCTCTAATGCAGAATTGGAGGGGAATATCCACCATCCTGTCCACTCCTGTGCCTATTGTGCTTCAGACAAACACCTGTGTCCAGGTTTAGGCAACTCCGCTCCAGACCCAACATCATCTTGTTGTGATAAACGTGTTACTGTGTGAAACCCCTGTGGATTATTCTCACACACAACACTCTTTGCTCCCTAGACCCTGGTTTCCGAGTGGTATTTATGTGACCAGTGTGTGGTTTCACACAGAATATGCTTGTTCAGTATTGGGTGATATGCAGGGTTGGGCTGGAGGTGAAGAAGGAGCCAGATAACAGTTCTAGAAAGGTAAGTGGAAGTAAGCTGAGATTGCCAACTGTCCCCTGACTTACAGAGTAGTGTGCAGGTGTGAATCAGCACGCTGGATGCCTGGGAATGCAACTTAGGGTAGCTACGGCTTCCTGCCCAAGCAGGGAGACTTCATTCGGTACCTACCTGGTACTGAGAACCTGGGTATCTTTTATTACTCATCTTCTGTAAGAGTGTTAATCTTGATGCATGGATAGCATATACAAGAGGAAAAAAAATTACACTGATGTGCCAAAAAGGAAAAGATTTTGTGTAATTTATGAAGCCAACATGACAAAAGAGCATTAAACTTCTGATTTTAATTATCTTTTATTAATATTACAATATTTAAGTGCTACATAATTCCAGTTACAACTTGCAAAGTATGCAGAAATACTTAATACAGCTGTACTTCTCTTTTTGTGTCCATGACTTGCATGGCAAAGGGAGGGAAACCAGCTTTTTGATGAAGGATGAATATCGTTTAAAAGTGACCATAAAAATCACAGAACTATTATTAACAGTAAATTTGTATGAAAATAAATCAAGTTGGCGCTTAAGGGAAGGACTGAAACTCAGTTTGAATTTATATTTCTAGTATATAAATTTTATATTATATAGTTTTTTGTCTTCTAGGTCTGGCATGATACTACATAATTCAAAGTGATACCTAGTCAGTCATGGTAAGTTTCCATTTCTTCATCCTCGAAATGTTTTAAAATTATTGACCATTCTAGGAAGACTTCTGCTGGCTCAGTGAAGCTGCATCTGAATGCATCCACATGTTTAGCGGTATCTTTCCCATTGGGTACACAGAGTGTAAGAGAAATGGAAAATATTTTCCAACTAATTTGAATGTTCCATGAGTCAGTCTTGCAACATCAGAAAACTGCTGTGAGCACATTCTTGATGCTTTTGCCATCTTCTGTAAAACACCTTAGTCACTCTTGCATCTTCCTAGCCTTCTGCCACTTTGTCAAGCACAAACAGAGGGGCGAGAATTCTGTTCCGGTTCGTTTCCACAATGCACCCATTTAGCACCATTTCATCCAAAATGATGTGCACTCTGTCCAAATTGAACATGATCTAGAAACATTTCAAGTTAAGTGTATTTTGAACAATGTGAAGATAATTCAGAAAAAAATCTTAGGCACATAAGTCTTTAATAAAATTTACAAAAATAGGTATTTCTTAATTTATTCTATTTATTTACCATTATTTTAATAAAACTAGGGAAACAGTTTGACACTTTTTTCTGATCACAAAGTGGTCAAAAGTAGAGAAGCCGAAGCCCCAGCAGTATCCTGTCCTGGAATATAGTAGTAGTACATAGTGGCAAAAGCCAAGTAAACTTAAACTTAGATGTAGGTGCTTAATTTTACTGTCTGCCTGAGTATCACGTATTGTTCGGATATAAAATGTTTTCAAGGGGTAACAACCTTATATGTGAAGATGCAAAAGTTCTGCATTCTTCCAAGAAAAGTAATTACCAAGTTCTTAAACAGTAGATTCTCAAAATTTCCTTGCTCTGAATTACTAACAGTATTTGATCTGCTTGGAAATAGCTTAAGAGGAGTATGCTGATACATAAAGTTGAGTCATTGATCGAGCAGTAAATCTCATAAAGAGCAAAAGTCAATAAACAGTTCATATTTTAAATACTTTCTAATATATATTTATAATCTCAAATATTCACCTTAAGGAAAATAATCTGGAGCAATATGAATTTGTACAGTTGTGATATATTAAATTTGTCTATAACCACATCTGTCTTTCCTTTATCTAACAGCATCTGTCTCAAAAAAACCAATTATCAAGTGGCGGGCATTCACGACACATGAGTGCATACATGCAGACATGAGTGTCCAGCGCATCCACTGAACAACTGCCAAGGGTTATGCTGGAAAAACACTCGGGTGTTGCCATTTATTATCAGAACCTGAAATGGAAACGGGCACAGCAAAGCAGCCTGCTGGGTGCATCTGTTATGCCTCACTGACATACATACACAGAGCATGAATAACCCTTTATCCGCCTTACTCTCCACCTGTTGCTGCTCTTTACATGTGTTCTACGCTGAGCACAACAGATCTGTGTTGCCTTCATTTTATACCTTCTAAATCTTGCCCGTGTATTGAGGACTGCTGCAGTGGAGCCAGCAAGGCTTCGTACAGTAACTGCTAAATACATCTCTCAATACTTTTCCCCCACTTTGACATGAGTCTCTTGAGTGCCTTCTCTGCCCGTTACGCCATTTATGACACTATGAATGGAACTCAA
Source organism: Callaeas wilsoni (assembly GCA_013398955.1). Taxonomy (NCBI): domain Eukaryota; kingdom Metazoa; phylum Chordata; class Aves; order Passeriformes; family Callaeidae; genus Callaeas; species Callaeas wilsoni. The sequence goes on from VWPU01007087.1 coordinate 65,458, forward strand.
GAAGACAGCCTGGTTTTGCTCTAGTCTTTGTATTTATGTTAGTGGACTTCCCTGCTAATCAGCGGGGTTGCAAAAATCAGGTTTTTGAAGGCATCAACATTTTCCTCTGCTCAGTGTGATAAATATCAGTCTTATATTTTGGACACAACTCAGGCATTGAAGAAGACTGCTCTGTCTCCTGAGTGCCAGTGGATCTGACTTTGGCAGTCAGCCATACTGCTCTGCCAAAGAGCAGGAGCAGTGCGAGTACTGAACTGCAAAGGACACCAGCTCAGGAGCCACGTATCTATATTTGTTCCTCCTTGCTGTGAATGATCTGGGCTGAACTCAGTGCTACTGTGTATTTGTGCAGAAAAGGAAGCAATTGTAACACTGCTCCAGCAGAAGTGTTCTGCTTGACCAAGAGCACGGCATGTCTAGGTATGTGTAGTAGCACAATTCAGGTCCCCAAATAACTTTTCTAGTAGTTACTGCTAGGTGAGAAACTGTAGCTGTCAACAGGATCTTGAGGATGCCTATGGTTCATCAGGTAGCTTCTAATTTGCTGACCTAAACTTAACTACCTAATTTAATTCTAAATTATATTTTAAATAGTAGACTTCTTCCTGAATCTGACCATAGGCCTGCATTGTTTCTAAAAATCGGACTCACGCCTTTTAATACTGAGGAGCAGTGCTGTCCTTACAGCTTCGAACAGTCACCATTTCTGTGGTACCAGAGACAAAGGTGGTAGCTTTACTTGGCTTGGCAGTTTAAAGGTTGAAGACAAATTTCTTGCTGTTATAAACTTATTGAGTAAATCAGCCTTTACAGAAATATTTTAATCTGAGAAGTTAGGATTTCTTTATTCCAGTTATGTGAGAGTTTTTAGAAAGACAGCTGTTTTGCTGCTTAGTTCACCTCTGGCACTGCTCTGCACTGGGCTACAGGATCTGTTAAGGAAATAAGATAACATTCCGTTCAGGTTTCAACAAATGAGAAAGCCAACTCCTCTCGGCTTTTCATTTTTACACTCTACCACTGATTCACACTGCCTCAGTTCCCATGGCAGAGTCCAGACCTTCCTCTTCCTCTAACAGTTCCAAGAATCTAAAATCCAGACGACTTAATCAACCGGGATCAGTGACAATGCAGCAACCTGCCACTATCTTATTTTTCTGCATCATCCTGTTTAAGAAAACATTTAAATTACTTCTAGCACTGTTTTTTCACCTGCTGTATTTCCAGAAGAGCCAATACCATGTCAAAGGAAAACTGCACGCACACCAATAAGAATCTTGGAGCTGTTCCACTCAGACCCAATGTAGTTCAATGAGATGGCAATTTCTCTGCAGGCCATTCCAGGTTATTTCCAAAGGGGCTTACTCCATTGCAGAGAATTGGTATGATTTCTGTCCATCTCTAATGTGGTAATCTCAGTCATCATTCCAGAAACAGTAATTTCATCTGCAGTTTGAATGGGGATACTAATACCATTCTAGAAAGATCTATCAACTTGATTTTGGAAGGTCCCAAAGCATTCTTTAACCTCTACCCTCAACATCCCATGTCCCTTCACCACACTGTTCTTGGCAAACCAGTGCATTATACAGGGAGCAGCCCTGGCTCTTTTCTCCTTCCTGTAAGTTTCACCTATGCTCTATGGTTACATCTTGCCCAACACAGCTCAGCCATTCATGTCTGAATGCCCAGCCCAGGGTATCTGATCCTTAGCAAGGCTCATCCTCCCGCCCTGTTACTTGTTTGGCAAGTGACCCCAAATTTCAGGGTTTAAAGCCCTGAAGTCATACATCCACACCCAACTGAAAAGCAGCAAAGCAAACCAGTTTGAGCAGCTGGCAACAGGAAAAGGCTGTATTTGGTGTTTGTACTCCATGTGGTGAAGCCAAGTGCTCCACCCAGAGCTGTCATTTAAGGTCCTGCTTCCAGTAAGAATCCTGGCTTGCCCATAGAAAGAGCATTAAGGGACTTTCACTAGATCCATGCAGAGGCTAACATGTATGCAGAGGAAAACGTGTTAATCTCTGCATGCCAGCCTAGGCAAAGGTGAGCCCCCCCTGTCTTTGGCTTCCCAATTTCTGGCAATGCTGCAGCAGTTGTGTACCAAGCAGCAGAAGTAAATGGTACCTACACAATGGGCATTTTAAATGTTCTGCTGGCTTTTGGTAACTTTAAGAACTCCCATTCTTAAAGACATTAATGGTACTTTCTACTCCCCCAGAATTTTTATGGCACATGCATACTAAGAGGAGGTAAATGTGACACAAGTATTGTGTCTTCTTTCCCAAAACATTATCTAGACAGTTGAGCAGGGGAGAGGGGAAGGAAAGATGGGGAAAAGGCACAGTTAGGACTTGCATGTAATAAATAACTTCTTCATATGGAGGCATTTTAAGAGATCTCAGGGTTTTCCAGGCAAGTAATTCAAGGGTGTGTCCAGGCTTAAGAGATGATGAAATGCACCTTGTGATCACAGAACACACCCAGGAGCACAAAGAAAGGCTTTGTAGATTACAGTACAGGTACATATGGGGCAGATGGTTTGCTACTGAATATGCAGCACTACAAACCCTTGATTTCCATCATGTACATTCATCTTCAACTAGAGATTAGTTGGAGCTGCTTCTTTATTTAGTCTAGACTCACACATTCTGACTTATCTTTGCCAACATTCACTTCCAATAACTTTTAGCCTATCTAATGGCAGGCACATTTAAGGCACTGAAACCCATGAAATGGATTTCTTCCTGACCGTTTCTTCCTCAAATGATTATGCTGACATTAAATAGGAGACAAAGGTGCCTTCAAGTTCCGTGAAATTCTAGAACTAAGTTAATTTGAAGCTAGTCCTTATAGGTTTCTATTTCATCCACTTATGTTACAGTGCAAACTGAAGTGTATCCTTATAAATTCTCAGAATAAATTCATGATTCAATTTTCTCACTCCTTAAATGCACTGTGTTCTCAGTGTTATCCCATGGGAGACTGAAGAATACAGTTGATTCACATGAAGTATTTCCTGTATCAAAGCTTCTTATCTATCCTAGGAGGAGCAGCAGCAGCTAGTTGCAATGGAATGTAATGGCTTTTTTGGATCAAGACAACATTCTTCAGATGCTTAGTCCTAGAGCACTCTGTCACCTCCTCCCTTCCCACAAGGGGAGCATAAGTATCTGTTTTTCTAGAAGTTATAATAATGTGTCTTCAAATAAGCTTTGCTTCACCAGTTCAAGCAACAGAAAATTTACCTTTAGTAATTTTAGAAACTGTCATACTTACCAGTGTTTTGTTCCCTGTAAAGCTGCTGTCCTAACACTTTTATTTTTATAGTCTCTTTTGTCCTCATCATAGCAAGAAAGTAGTTCCTACACCACCCAAGCTGGAGTTTTAGTGCTACAGAAAACCCCACCCACTTATTTTATAGACAAAGTGAGGCTTATCCAGTGCTATTAACACATTAGGGCACAACACCCCGAGGACAAGTTCAGTACTTGTTCATTCAGCTGGCCCAACAACACTACTTACTAATATTTTAAAAATAATCCAAACAACTTTAGGAATGTTATGTCATTCCAGTATAGGTACTCTTAAGTGTGCAACTGACTCTTAAAATGAAAACGGGCATCATATAATGGCTAAGTGGTTCACAATTCACACATGAAAGCTTCTGTAAAAACCTGGCTATTCTCAAGTGCTTAGTTGGCCAATAGCTAACGTGTACATTTTTGCAGAATACCTGAGAGAACTGTGCAATTGTTCATGCATTGTTTAGCATCTTACATGCCTATGTCATCTATACCAACGTGATGTATAAATCCTGTTGAGAAGGATTCAGATCGGACCCAGTCTCTGCCTTGTGCCCCAGGCCCCCTTCCTGACATCTGACTCCAGACAGACCCTGACATGAGCTACATGTGGATGCCTTGGATGAATTCAGGTGTGGACCTAAATGAAAGCTGGAGTTCTGCCTCCACTGGAGCTGCATTGCCAGGAATACTGGGGTAATGGAGTATGTCTGGGAGCTGCAAGAACCAGTACACATGCTGCAGGCTTGGTGTGGGCTCCAGGGACATCTCAATTGTGCGACAGGCTCAGTCTTTGGATTTAACTGGGCTTTGCTCTGTGCATGGCTGAATATCCTTAGTAATTATGGTCTATTTTAAATGGGTTTTGAGTTCATGTCATTTCCTGCTATTTTTTTCATGTTAGTAAATACTACTGGCTACATAGAATAGCCCCTATCACATTTAAAATAAACTTCCTATGGATCTGTACACAAAAATAATAGCAGAGAGTCAGGAAATTATGAGAGTCTCCTGCAAGATACTCTGTAAACAAAGATTCTGTAAATACTACTTGGTGTTTACTGTTGCAGACCTTCAGAGGATACCTTCTCCATCAGATATTTTGCATCCAAGCTAAATGCACTGAGCACAAGAGTTAGTGTGAGACCATTTGGCAAAGGCAGTGGGTTAATCACAGGGGAGGATATTTTCTTTCACATTATGGAAGGCAGGTTGATGGTTTATTTCTTACACTGCAGTAATAGCTAAGGCACTTGTCCAGATTGTTCTTCTGGGTCAGCTATTCAAGCTGTTGTCAAAAATAAATACAGTCCTGAACAACCCACTTCCTCATAATTACACCTATGCTTTATATTTAATAGGGAGGGTATCTCACTTCATTTCACCTATTTTAGGTAGCCTTTCAACTTCAGAATTAAGCTCTTCTTCCTAAATGGGAGAATTATTTTGTACATATATAGAAGTAAAATGTTTTATTGTAAAATTGTTCCTGAAATGTATATCATAAAAAAGTGCACTTCTGAATGCTAAAATTACATACTTCATGCATATGTCATATGTGTTAAGGAGAGACGTATCAGACATGAGATTTTCCAGTATTTTTTCCACTATGACCAAGTTAGTAATGCACACTCCTAATTTCCAAGTATTTATATTCATACCATCACGCAGATGAGACCCACGTAGATTAATTTCTTCAGGAGTCATTCAGACATGGTATTGCACCTGTTGCCAACATTAGTGTTGGCATATAATGCAACAGCTTCTCCAAACAGTGCAGACTAAGGACAGGATGCCATCCAGAGGGACCTGGACAAGCTCAAAAAGTGTGCCCATGGGAATCTCATGAGGTTTAACAAGATCAAGTGCTGGTGCTGCACCTGGGTCACGACAACCCCTGGTATCAGCACAGGCTGGGGATGAACAGATGGAGAGCAGCCCTGCCCAGAAGGACTTTGGGGTGCTGCTGGGTGAGAGGCTGCACATGAGCCAGCCATGTGCACTCCCAGCCCAGAAAGCCACTTGTGTCCTGGGCTGCATCCAAAGCAGCGAGGCCAGCAGGGCGCGGGAGGGGAGTCTGCCCCTCTGCTCTGCTCTGCTGAGAGCCCACCTGCAGTGCTGCATCCAGCTCTGGGGGCCCCAGCACAGGAAGGACACGGACCTGCTGGATTGAGTGCAGAGGAGGGCCATGAAGATGATTAGAAGGGTAGAGCATCTCTCCTATGAGGAAAGACTGAGAGAATTGGGATTATTCAGCCTGGAAAAGAGATGGTTTAGGAGTAACTTAACTGGGGCCTTCCAGTACCTAAGGGGAGCCTTACAAGAAAGCTGGAGAGGGATGTTTTACCAGGGCATGTAGTGACAGGACAAGGGGAAATGGCTTCAAACTGAAAGAGAGCAGATGTAGATTAGATATTAGGAAAAAATTCTTTATTGTGAGAGGAGTGAGGCACTAGCTCAGATTTTCCCAGAGAAGTGATGGATGTCTTATCCCTAGAGGTGTTCAAGACCAGGGTGGATGGAGCTCTGAGTAACCTGGTCTAGTGGAAGGTGTCCCTTCCCATGGCGAGGGAGTTGGAACTAGATGAACTTTAAGGTCTCTTCCAGCCCAAATCATTCTATGATATGCAGCAGCCTTTCTCAGCTATTAAATGGGCTAGTGGGAGTAGCTCGAGGTGTAGAGCTCTTGGTAGGAAATTGCTGAGCAGAGGCAGCAGAATGCAGAATCATGGTATACCAAATGACTCAGATAATCAGACAATTGCGTGCTCAAAGTACACTATATGGAAACATAGGGGATTCTTTTTATGTGTAATTACTAAATAGGTCAGGTTAATCTCTAATTCAGCAAAGCTAATATACATGAACACATAGTTCAGGATTAGAACTAACTGAATACAAAAAAATGTATTTCTATAATCACTCACACACCTTAAGTGTCCCTTCACACTGGAATGTCATTATTGCTCTTTCACAGTATCAGTGAATTTAAGAGTGTTTTACATACATACATATATATGCATATATATATAGTCAGCAAATGAGACAGAGTTCCAGCATGTAGCAAGCTTTAAAATATTTCCAAAAGTGAAATTAATTATTTCCTGTTGTTTTGTTTTTTCGTTTTTCAGTAAAGAAGTAAGAACAAGAAAAAATACAGACTTTTTCTGTGTTTTTCATAAGTGGTAATTCTTGAAGTAAGTAAACTAAATTACCTGACAATTACAAGTACAAAACTAAGTACTTGATTGCAAGATGGCAACTGTATTTCAGGTGTATAACTCAAACTCTTTGTACCAGCAGATCTGCACTTAACCAACAACAAATATAAGCATAAGAATTGCTGGAGTACAGTGAACACGCAGTGGCATTGGGAGAACTGAAAAGGAAGACCGTGCTACATTCTCCTGGTTTAATTTTTCCAGTATTGTGTTTTATTTACTTGATATTTATGTTTAATTCTTCAGGACTGTATTTTAGTATTTGTATTTGGGTGAGTTTTAAATCCTATTTTAATTAATACCCTGCAGAACATACACATGAAAATAGAGCAGTGTAAGGGGAGGAGTGGGAAAAGAAATTAACACCTGGTTTCCTAAATATTCTCCTCCCAGGTTCTTCCCTCTTTCCTAAGATACAGAAGGTAAAACTCACTTCTTGCTTTCATGAAGCAAGATCAAACTGCAAACATAATCTTACAAATAGTGCTGCTATTTGGCTCAAGATACAGCTGTAACATTCAGTTGTTATTACAGTTATTTCAATATCTATTTTATCGTAAACTCAAAGTGAAATCTTAAAGTAGTAATTAGTTAAGCCTGAAAGTTCCCCCATGAATTTAACTTTTCATGTATTTAGTTCTCTCAAAGCAAGTTTTCTGTCTTACTTTAAATGGAAGCAGGCTTATCTTAAAAATGGAGGATTTAAATAGGTGACCCATGTGAACATGACCTATGCTTTCAGAAAGGTGCCAGAATGGTGCTACTTACTCCAAGTGCAAAACTGGTGAGCCTCTGCATTGACTTGAGTGGCAGTCAATGCTATGAAGACAGTATGAACTGGAACATATACCAAAAAGCAATAACAAATGGATTTCTCATACTGAAAAGGATACATCTAATTCGCTCTGCAAGGAAAAGAGATAGACAGCCATTAGTTATAGTTTGATCTCTTATCTCAGATGATCTCATAATCATTAAACATTACACATCTCTTCAAAGGATAAAGAAAGTCTTCAAAATAACTATAGAAAATTTTAGAGTGATTCAGATTTCTGTTCTGGACTGGACACTTACATGCTCTTTCCTGCAACACTGCTTTCCTTTACATGTGTTACTTGTCTCTGTAATCAAAGCTATTGTTTTACTTAGAAAAAAAAACTGAGGTCACCCACAAGTAACAATCTGAATATAGGTAGTGCCATCTGAGAGAGTGGGTAGAAAGCCAGCAGCTCTAATCATGGCAGTTCCAGCCCTCTATTCTCTCTTCCTCCTGCAAAACCAGGGTGTTAATGCCAAGTTTACACAGTTAAAGTTGTTGCTGCAGATCATTTCAACAGCAAAATCAAAACACTGTATATACCCATGGCTGTGGTAGTGGCTGCATATATTAGGAGAGGCAAGGCAACTCCAAGCTTTGCACCCTTAGCACTTCTAAGTATTCTCCAGCCCCAGCAACACAATTCTTCATATAGTCATCGTTTCCCTTCTATTTTTGGATTTACCCCAAGCAGTGTTACTCATTTAACCAAAATGTCTGAGTTAGAAGCCCTCATGGTCTCTCTGCAGTCAGCAGAAGAGATGGGGATCTTCACCAGTTGACTCGGCACACTTGAGGCATGACTCACTTTCTCGAGATACTCGTCGGTCTCCACTGCCAGTAATGAGAGCTTAGGATGACCAAATTTCTAACTTAGGTGCCTCAGTTAAATAGCTAAACTTAGAAATAATTAATCACAGCCTTAGCACTTATGATCTTGCACAGTTGGGTGAAGATTCCCCAGTCTCTACTAAAAGAGGGAATCTTTACCTGTTACCTAGAGAATTTAGTTTGATAACGTGGATTTTTTTCATTCATGGTCTAAACCTGGTTTTAAGGCAGAGTAAAGCTGGTAAGGTTTTACTGGTAAAATTACTACTACTTCTGTGGTCTAAAGATGATCTAAACTGGACTAGTTCTAGTCTACAGGCCTCTGCTGAGTGACTCTGCCATTCTTCAATTAGAAGTTTTTAATGCATCACAAAAATTGCATTTTAAGGGCCCGATCAGTTTAAGTTTTCTCAGCATTAAAAAGTAGTTAGAGACATTGGAATTCTGAACAGTATGCAGAATTTTCCCTGGGTTTTCACTTTCCATATAAAAGTGAAGGGGGACTCAGAATTACATCTCACAAGCAACTCTGAAAGCTTTCCCTCTAATTCCATTAATGTTTGTTCTCATATCTGAATTCAAGCTCTGTAAACTCCATTAGATAAAAATAGAGTACGTGAGAATGTTTAAAGCTCTCAAGCCTAAAAATAATAGATGAGAAAATGTCCTTCTAGAGTGGGATAGATGTTCTCTCCTTTCCCAGAGTTCTGTCTCCATTGCCATCATCATAATTTGGGATTCTGCTAAAATTCTGCAAATCCTAAACATTAATCTGTAAAAGTACAGATTTATACTTTCTTGCTCTGTGGTTACTGCCAGAAACCCCAGATAGAATTACAGCCCTTGTCTTAGTGCTCTGCCATTTATCGTGTTATATGATATTAAAACCAGAACCACTGAATGGCATGAGATTTCTTTTACCACCCTCCTTTTAGGTTCCTCTAGTCTCAAACCCGAAATGCTATGGAAAATAGAAAAAAACCCTCTGGTATGATGAACTCAGCAAATTTCTAACAGCTATCAGTGGTTGGGTTATATGTGTGTTCAAAGGATTATATATATGCTACATTTATATGTATAAGAACTACATCTATTTTTGCTCTGCTTTAATTGAATAAAACTTGAGAGGTGGTTGGCAACTATTATCTCAATCAGACAAATAAGATGTGACTAAATTTTATTGTGCATTCCTGTGCTGCTGAGATCTAATTCCATTCCTGGTTATCACTGCTTAGGTTGGGACTACAATCAGGAATTTTAAGAGAAATTCTGAACTCAGTGCAGTCAGAAAGTGATATACTTAGTACCAGCAGTTGCAATGGGCTGGGGTGACGTCAGTTGAGATAACAGCCTAAAAGATTTGCCAAGGATCTAAACAGTGAAGGGTGCAGATGACTTTTTCAAGCATGTTCTTGAATTCACCGAGGGAGCTCTGCCATGCCTGCTGTGGTACTAGAACTGGGAAAGCAGTTACAGACCCTGCATGCTGATATCTTGTATGTACAATTACCAGTGTAATATCCTCAGTACATGGACTACAGAGGAAACTATCCAGCCCTCCTTTCTGAGACGGACATCCAACACATTTCAGCAAAGGTTAACTGAAACTGTGCCAAAGTATGATTTCAGTCAATTTTTTTTGTAACAAGATTATTACAAACCATATATTAAATAGCAAATGTTCTAACCAGAATTACAATGCTGCATTTTCAAACTCTGTAAAAACAAGCAAGCAAAAAAATCTCCCAGCAAAAGGAACGGTATCATTTTAAGTGGAGCCATGTCTGATGTTGAATCCTTAAGAAAATTACTATCTCTATAATAGCTGTTTTATCAGCTATCCACTGTTGCCTGACAACAATATGGGGAGTACAAGTACAGACTGGTTTTTGAGGTTTCTTTTGCTCCATCCCTCTGATCTTGTTCAGTGAGAGTGATGTCAGTTCCCTGCTTCATGCTTACACCATCTTAATCATGAATGAAGTTCATTTGGGGAATGTAATGCTAAAATGTGCATAAGAACTGCAAACTAAAACCTCTTTATTTCTTTAAAACATATAAAATGCCCATGGCTAACTTAAGAGGACATGACCCAAATAAACCCCATAGCATATAAAACCATGCTTTTCTAACAGAAGTATTTCTGGTATTCCTTGTCTGATGATTTATAACACATGTATACTTTTACTTCTCTGAAAAATCAACTCATACTGCTTTTCCTCACAGTGATAATGTTTATCAAAATTCTAAAATATTAAATATTTTTCTCTTTTGATTTATTCTCTGAAATGATACTTTCACCAAAGTTTTGAAAGAGAAGAAATGTTTCATAGAAGATTCAGTGTCTCACTCACCACTCTGCTGAAGTATTTGTCCAAAACTTCCACAAAATTATGAATTAGTTCATATACTGCCATCTCATTCTGAAATTAAAACCAACTGAATATTAAATCAGTATCTCAAGAATGTAATAGTACTCTTTGTGTTAATTCAGTTTGTGGTGAGAGAAAAGCCACTAGACAACAGAGTAAGCGCTCTGCTCAGGCCATGCGGTTACCCAGCAGAGAGCTGGGCAGTGCTCAGGGCAGAAGCTTCAGGCCGGCCACACAGAGCAGCTCTGCAACAGCCAATGGATTTCTCTCACCCGGGCTGCTGCCATCCCACTGCATCCTTTGTTCCACCCTCCAGCTCAGCTCTATGGACACACACGGCTAACTAGGTTAAGCTTATCCATGCTGAAGTCACACCAGCCAGCTGCAGCACAGAGCCAGCCTCTGCTGGGCAATTTCTGTAGCAAAGCCAAAATAATTTGTCCCAAACTGCCTGCCATGATAACCCTGACTTGAAGACACTGTGGTAGGCAGCAGCTACCTTCCAGATCACCCTGTTAAAGTCTCCCACAGTAAGAGCTGAATTAATTTCTGAGAACCAGGAATCAATGCAAACACTAAGGCCTCCCAGGTGCAACCTGAACAAATGAAATAACAGTAATTGTCAACTTTTGGATACCTTTCATTTCTTCCCTTTTTGAAAAGCAAAATAAATTGGCATCTGTACAGCTGACAATATAGGAATTTTTTCTTTGGCCAAGGACATTAAAAACAGTGAGAAGTTACCAGAGATGAGACAGCTGACCTGGCTGTAATGCTAACGTTCATTGAGAAACCCCACCTCACATAAATTCGTGCAGAATCAGTATAAAGCTCAGGAAGACTGTCTCATGGTAACAGTTCATTCTACTGCTAAAGACCAAATTCAAACATAGCACACTTGCTTTTATACCTCTCTTACTTCACAGAAATAAAAATTTGGGGGGGGAGGCTTGTTTGTTTGGCTTGGGGGTTTTTAAAATTTTTTTTTACAATGACTCCTTGAAATTGTGTAACTGCTATTGAAAAATTCCATACTTGACAAAGACTTGAGCTCTAGCCTGTGATAATCACTATAAACGTTCATTGCAAGAGGTATATAATTTCTTACCTCTGTCTGGTCGATGCCAACAACTATGAAAAGGGCTGCATACTGTCGGTACACCAGCTTGAAGTCCTTATACTCAACGAAAGAACACTAGGCAGAAGAAAAATGAGTCAAATACAGCAGCTGCCATTTAAGCATACAACAATATAAAACACGTTGCTCAAAGGGCCTGAGCTTTCAGGTTCGTAAGACCCACAGAGAACATGGATTTCCCAAGATTCATCAATTTTAACTTGAAAGAAATTTAGTACAGTAACTGTTACACCACAGTTTTCATCTGCTGGCAGAAAACATGCCACCACTTTTTAAATGGAAGAACTGAAACATGCAGAACTGAAGTGACTTGTTTGGGGTTATAAAGGCAGCCAATACTTCCCCATAATTTTCATTTGCAAGCCCTTTCAAAAAGAGAACTAAAGTTAATTTTCTTATTTAAAATATTATCAATATTTTAATGTAAAAATTAAGAATATTAGACTTCCAGAGCCAGTGGGGAATTAACGTGTCTTTCCCAACAGGAGGGAGCCAGGAGATGGCGCCGTTACACACCGCTGGAGGAGATGTCGCCGCCTTTTCCCTCTCTCAGTGTCATTTCGCTCGGTGCCCGAAATGGCAGCGCAGCGCCGACAGCTCCTGCGCTGGAGCCTGTGCTCGGAAATGCCCTCGCAGGAGCAGCACGAAGAGGTTAACTTCTTTAGCCACTGTCACTTTTAAGAACTTACAAAGGACTTTTAAGAACTGCTATTTTTATTGAGGTTTCCTAGGATGAAGTATGTGAGAAGTGCTGTGCAAGAACACACATCATTAACGAAAAGTAAAGAAGCTGACTTCAGAACATAAACCAAAAAAACTTCACTCACTGTCCAAGTCACATATTTTTCCTCTAACTCAAGTCAATGTGCAAAAGTTTGGTGCTTTTCTTAAAGAACCAATGGTTTAATTAAGCGAGCCATGAAAATCTCAACTTTCATCCAAAAAATTTTCCAACATCTAGGTTTTCTGATTTCCTTGCAGAATATGTGAACACTTTTTTAGAATAAAGAAGTCTAATACAGAGGCCTAAAAATTTGTGTTTCCAAACCCTCTTGTGCTTTAGACAATGTTTTCATAATTTGGAATCTTCTACCCTAAGTTTAAACTCAGAGCTGTTAGTACTCTGCCTTCTACCTTCCGGCAAAACAAGAAGTAATTTCCCTCGATCCATCTCTACCAGACAAGCAACACAAGGATAAAATGAGTTTTTCCTGGACTTCTGAGCTTCTTCAGACAAACAAGAGGAATCTTCTTGGCAGTGATACACACAACTCCAAAATCTCTGTAAGCCTCAGAAAAACATATTTATTCAATACAGAATAACAGTTCAACCAACTGAACCCATAATCTAAAAACTCAATCCTTTTTATCATGGGTACAAATGAAATAATGACCTGCAATGGACACTGACAGGCTTCAGAATTATCAATAGGAAAAGTGTGAGATGTAGATAAAGTAAAGCCTACAAAACTTACCTCATCCTTTGAACGGGAGAGACAGTTTTTGATTACTTCAGCTTCCAGCACTGTCCGTTTATTAATTTCTACATGCTCATAATACCTGGACAGTCTTGTTTGACCTTGTTTGTTAACCATAAGAAAAAATTTTATCATTTCTTTTTTGTTGATTTCAGTGGTAGATTTCAATTTTGGGTGCAGGAATCAAGAAGAGTATTTCTGGGAGGGGGAAAAAAAAAGAGTAGTAATACATAGGAGTAAAGACTTCCTAAAAGCTATCCAGCTCAGGTATGCATATATTTATGACTGAGTTTATTGCCACAACACAGAACATTGAAAAAAATCTCCAATCTTTTGCACACATCCCATGGAAAAGCTCCCTTTTTTCCCCACACAACTGTTCACAAACTATCTAATAAATAACAGCTTTCACATTTGAAATTTTCACATTTCAATCATATTAATTTCTTGATAGGATTTGGGAAATTGGAAGAGTAAACAATTACTTACTTCTTCATAACCATAAATCTACTCACCATTTTCTTCCTGCATTCTAACTGGTTTGAGAACATCAGAAATTTGCCCAATACTACATTGCACTAATACAGCTCTTAACAGCAAAATTTGCCTATAAGCACTTTCCCCTCCCTGACTTATATTTAACAATTACATTCATAACATTGTCATATCAAATTGAATGGAAAGATGACAAAGGGAAATGCATGGGCCACAACACACGATCATTTCTTTAATGCAGAATGAGAGACTCCTAAATATTTGAGTATCTGCAGTATCAACACACATCTTGAGCTGGACCAGGAACTACTGAAATCTGTCTTCTCCTGATTTCCCACACTGATGCAAAAGGTAAATTCTGCACTTAATGAAAACTAAGTGTGGGTCTTCAATAGCTAAATAGAAATCTGTTCACATTAACTACTCAAAAGAGCTTTATCGCAATATAAATAAATATTAATCCACCCAACACCACTGAAATATATAGCTGTAGAAGATAAACATACCACATGCAATGTACAGTGAAAAAGGGCATTAAAAAGAGCACAGCATATATCAGAATCTGCTTGCTAAACAACTGACATCTCTGATGTTTTGAAAAGCATGAAAACAGGCTAAGCTGCAGCTGTAATTTTTTGAAATAGAAGTTCTGGGTTATTTCCTTTAATGCCTGAGAACAATCACTGTAATGTTTTCCATCTGACTCGACTCTATTTGCATCCCAGATTTATTGGCCCAAACAGTCTTGAGGTTTGTGTACTGGAAATACAGCAACTACTGCAAAAGTTATTCCTTTTATTCCAGTTCTGAAGAGTTGGTCCTTGCCTGGTGCATTGAAGGTCTCACAGATTCTGTGACAGTCTAAACAGAAAAAACCTATCAGGAATCCACAAAACAATACAGTGTAGCTCTCTGAGTAAAAACAGTGTATCTTAATGCAGAAAAGCAAAAGGGGAAAAACACATGGCAAGCTGCATAGGTGCTGCATCATATTATTAGCAACTTGAATAAGCTGGCTATATATACCATTCATAGGTGACAAATCTTTCATGACAGTGATGCAAAAAGTCCCAATATATTGTGCTGACATTAATTATTTGTTACTTCTGATTCACAGTGGTCACTATTTTCTGAAAGGAAAGCCACCTCTTTTACCATCACTTGGATCTCAAGAAGGTGACCCTCTTTTTCTCAGTGTACTGTGGTTTACTCCATCTACAAAGAAGTTTAGATTTCTGTATGTAATTTCAAATGTATTTTTACTAATTTGACTTGATACTGAGAATTCATTCTGAGTTGAGTGAAATGTAGTTAGTTCAGGATCAGTCCTCAAGACAACAGGATCTATTTGGAATCATGACAATCTCAGAGCTTTCTCACCTCCTCCTGGTACGTGAAGCCTCTTCAGGAATGCACTTCGGTTGTGTCACTCTGACAGAAGAGTCGTGGATGCTGGTCAGTGCTGCTGCCGTGGTGCACGTGGCTTGTGCACTGCACTTCTGAATCAGCACAAGTTTCTCTCTGAGAAAGAATGAACCAGGTCATTAAGATAAAAAAGGGCACAGATAGAAACGGATGATGGGATCTTCACTGTTGGATGGCAAGTAGGCTGACATCGATGACTAAATGGGAGACTACCATCTATACAATCTTTGCTGTGTTTAGTATATGGCTCTTCCCCCCCTCCATTCTATTTTGAATTGCTGCCTGAAGTTAGAGTTGCAATAAGGTGTCTTGATATTTTTAAGCATAAAGTTGAAATACTAAGATGACGTAGTCAGTTTTTGATAAAAACCTTCCAAGAAGGACATGAATGAACAACTCCTTCCAGCTCAGAATGAGGCCCCCTAGCAAGGGCCAACCTCATGACAGAAGGACCCTGGAACTTTAAAGCTACTTAAGAAGGAGCTGTGGCGTGAAAGAGAAACAATCTAAGAAATGCTGCCCATTGTTTTAAGCAAGCCCAGACACAGGGGACCAACTGCAAAACATGTCTGTCCATGCTAAAGAGATAATAACAGTGGCGTAAACAGCTTTTCTTTTTTCATGTGCGTTTTACACTTCATCTCTGTGTTTGGTACTGCTGAAACAAGAATTAATGGTTCTCTGTTTTGATCCAAGCTATTTCAATAATTCAGTCATAAATGGTACCAAGGGCTTGAGAACAGGAGGATGGGGAGGACAGTACAACTACTCCAGGAGCACTGACAGAGCTGTTGTACTTTGAGTTACTGTTAAGCAATATGTAAGAGCAAAACATACAACAAATTCATACATATGATCCTATTGCAAGACTGGCCCCTAATCCTAATCATTCCTTTATTAACCTAATCTTTGTATATGGTTAATCCCTTTCTGATGTTACGACTATTTTACCTGCATGTATCCTTATGAATGGCCTGGATTGTTTTACAGATGAAAATATTTAGACTAGATTGGTTTTTTTAAAATCTGCATATATGCTCTTATCCAGAATAGATTAAAAAACCAGAAGAACAATGTTGCAACAGAGGTAGAACCACAGTAGCACTCAAAACTGTTATCTGTAATTTATGAGAGAATTATTATTCATAGGATTAGAAAACATAATCAACAGGTAATCAATCTGTAGGAAAGAGGTTCACTCTTTCTGTAGCCACTTCTGTATTTTTCTACCAGCCCCAAAGATAGCTTTCAAAATTTTAACCAGAAATTTTGTTCATATAAAATGGCAGCACAAACACACAGTTTAAGAGCAGAAAAACTGGAATAAATTAACAAGTTCAAATAATAATTTCGTAAAAATTTACTAAAAGCACGCAAGCATAGCTGACTTTGAGAATAATGCTAGTGTTAAAAATATCTTAAGGGGTTTCTTTATTTCCTTTAGAACTAAATCTGAAAAAAATCACTTGTAGTGATAAAAGCATTTGCTTGCACAATTTAGGCCAAAAAGGGAAATGACTGGGTTTTGTTTCTAACAAACAAAACTTATTTCTTCTCTTTTCATCTTGGCTTTCACATATAGAAAACCTGTTAAAATGGATTTTGCATATATAGGATGTAAAGAAACCTGTGAAGCATAAGAAACAAACAAAAAGCATATCTGTGCATGTTGACGGGTAAAGAAACCCCAGTCCTTCAAGTTCTTTGTATTTGAGAAGCTACCTTTTATGATCAATAATCAGTACTCTACTTACAAAGCCAGCTACCTTTTTTCTGATACAACTCTTACATGCTTTTCTGAGCATTCTCACGCACATCTGCGTGTATCCATGCACATACACACGGATTATGACGCTTTTATGCATGCAGAATCAAATGGTTCAAGGGAACTGGTGACAAGATGCAAGCCTTTCATATCTCTGCCATTATTTTGCTCATTTTAGTAATGAAAAGACATTACTATCTGAAGGCTGTTTGTCAGAAATGAATAGGCTTTCTCATTCCAGGTCACTGGACAACTATCTGCATCACAAATGCGCTTAGGAACCGAAGACTGGAAGAGACTATCGAGATCCTGATGGACTGTCAAGTCCAACTCTCTCCATCCCAGTCAACCATGCATCAGAAATTTTGTCCAGAACAGCCTATGGTATATGCTTCCTGCATGTCCTTCACACCCATCTACAAAACACGTATGAAACTCTATCACTGAATGAAGACTCCCTATAAACAAAAGCCTCAGAAGGTATCGCTTGGGGAAGATGGAAAAAGTCTGGAAACTGCAAACTTTCCTTCAAAAAGAAACGACCTTCTCGAGTGACTAAGTAGCACTCTCCTTTACTTTCAAAATACATCTTCTGTAAGGATAATTCGGCATGCATACAGAAGACACACAGTTTATCTACTGTGATTTAAACATGAGCTGTTCCAGTGTGTTAGATCTCGCCCTCATTAAAGTATCTCTTGCAGATAAATATCTGTGAGAGAAAACTCATATTGTGATTGGCCTGTGTGACTCACACTGCCAGGCTGACATGGTTCAGGAGCTGCTTCCAGGACATGTCAGCTCTGCAGGCTGCATAACCACATGAGACACCTCAAAGTAACTTGTCCCTGTTTGAGTGACACTCCTTCTCAGATAACAGCTGAGACCTCACAGAGAGGCAAAGCCTGCAATACCTGTTCTGCAGATAAAAAGATCTAAAGTCTCTAGCAAGGCCAACCCAGCTGATTCTATATGCAGTAATATAAAGCATATTTTAAATACAACTTTAATTACTCCTCTGGTATAGATACAAGCACTGATTTTTTTGTCACAGAGTTCACCAATATTTATACATAATCTGACACATAAATTATAAAAAAAGAAACGGAACCTAAGTTTGAATTGTACTTGCAGTACAGCTGTAATTTAAGTTAGACACGTGTCTTTAAAACCACTCCAGTCAATATCTACAGATTCAGAAGTATTTTAGTTATTGCACTCTAAGAAAGGTTTGCAACATTCTAGGGCTCTCATCTAGAATGTAAGCAAGGGATAAAATCTCGCACAGAAGAAATGGCATGACTATATATTTACAGAACTGCTTCACCAAGAATTAAAAATAAGCGTTAGATAGAACTATAGGCAAATAATGTACTGCATTGTCCAACTCTAAGCAAGTTGATTTTCTGGATGCAGAGATCTAATGGCACTTTATGTGTGTATGAAATTTAGAATCATAGAATATTCTGAGTTAGAAGGGACCCACAAAGATCACTGAGTCCAGCTCCTGGCCCTGCACAGGAGTCACATCCTGTGCCCGAGAGTATTGTCCAAACACTTCTTGAACTCTGTCACTCGCTCGGCTTAGTGCTGTGACCACTTCCCTGGGGAGCCTGCTCCAGTGCCAACCACCCTCTGGGTGAACAATCCTTGCCTAATATCCCACCTAAGCCTCCCCTGGCACAGCTTCAGGCCATTGCCTCGGGTCCCTCTCGTCCTGTCACTGGTCACCAGAGAGCAGAGATCAGTGCCTGCCCCTCCTCATCCCCTCTCGAGGAAGCTGTAACTGCAGTGAGGTCTCCTCTCAGTCTCTTCTCCAGGCTGAATAGACCAAGCAACCTCAGCCATTCCCTATATGGCCTCTCCTCTAGGCCCTTCACCAAGTGTAGAACAAAATGGGTTAAACTGGAATTAAAACGTTAATGAAAATTTAAAAATGGCTAAGTGATAGATGCATGAAGCACAAGAGGTGTAGCATAGGAACAAGTATTTTTTATGTTTTTCTTCATTGAGCTTCCTACAGATTTATTGCACAAAACCATGTAGCAAATGAAGACCACACACATAATCAGAACCCTTGGTCTTCCTACTTTTGTTCTGACAGTAGGCAAGGCTTTAATAAAATCACATACTATTTTAAATTTACCAGGAAAAGTAATTTTTGTATCCTAGTTTATTACTGTGCCCATAACAATTCATCAAAAAGATCAAACAAGTATGTCTGTGTGGCTTCAAAATAAAACACTGTTCAATTTCAGGACAGGGATTTTTTAAAGGAGCAACCTTAATTATCTAGGGAAGTCAAGGGAGGAAGGAAAGAATAAAAAAGTTTTCCTTTGCTGTTGTCAAAATGCTGGCTAAACATAGTAACAGAATTAAACTGCAATAACTCCCATATACTCAGGAATGAGGAACGTCCTGGACAACTGGAGCTAAACAAAAGGTTAAACTGGTTATGAGCTAAGTCTCAGTCTTTAATAATGATTAGGTACCGTCAGTAGACAATGAAATCAGCTGAGGTGGAAAGGAGCTGGATTTAGATTGCCTAATCGGTATGGAATCAGGAAGAATGTACAATGACATTTTAGTAGGAAATGATTTAATGGAGAAGAAAGGAAGGACTGCATGAACCACATGAAGCATCAATACACACCTAATGAGAGATTAGTAAAGAAAGGAAACACCAGTACTGAGACAAACAGTATTTTTTTCCAGTAATTAACAGAATTCCAGGTCTGTCAAGAATGGGCCTTTTTTAGGAAACTATCCATGTAGTGAATGAGTACAGCATGTAAAAACTATGGAGAGAGGCAAAACCAAAGACCTACCTTATTTAAAATGGTTAACCAATGGATCATTTGAAATAGGATGTGGTGATAATTTTTAAGTATTCCATTTTAAAGCTGCATTTTGCAAGCGAGGTAATTTCATCTTATTCAAACTACAGCATCAAACACGGAATTGCTATCACTGATAAAACTGAGCCAGATAAACAGATCAGTAACTTCTTGCAAAACCGTCCTCACGTGGAAATGACTTTTCAATAGCGAACATGGTGCACTCTTCCTCATCAAGGGGGGAATACATTACACAAATCACAGCCGAAGTATTATGCAGATGACCAGAGATTAGCCAGCTTCCAGAAACATACCATAAATTTAATACATCAATTCTAAACCACCTCCCTGTAGGGCAAACGGAGCGCAGCATTAAACCGCGCAGAGTCTCAGAAACTGAAGTGTTTGACCCGCGGTGCGCTGGCTGCGCGCCCATTTAGGACGCAGGCCCCGGTCTGGCCGCATTCCGGCCGACTCTTCCCAGGGCGTTCGGCACTGTCGAGTCGCGGGGCGAACCGAGCCTCGCCGCCACTTCCGACTGTCACCCGGGGCAGGCGGGAACCGCCCGGCCGGGCCCCAGGCCGCCAGCCGCGACACCGACCGACCGACCCGGGGCCGGCCCAGGCGGGGGCGAGGCCGCCGCACCGCGGGAAGCGACTGCCGGCCCCGGCCCCG
>VWPU01007088.1:0-18620 GCA_013398955.1 Callaeas wilsoni
GCCGGTCAGAGTCTGGAAAAATCCCGCAGGAGTGAGGGGAGAGAAATGGAACCGTTCGTGGCCTTGAGATCCTAAAGTTCAAACTTTCCCTGAGTTTTTTTATCCCAAGAGGCATCCAGAGTCCGGGCTGGAGATAAACTGGAATTCCCTGCATCCGTTGTTTACTCACGGATCTGTTGGCACAGGCTATTCCGAGATGCAAAATCTCCAGACGGAATTCCCGCCGTTATTCCAGCACAAAGCCCATTTCTCCCGGATGAGATCCCCGTCCCTTTTTTCGGGAGGCACCCAATCCGTATTTTTTTCGGATGGAGAGGAGCCTGTGCTAAATTTAAGGCCCAGACAGGAGTAAATTCATCATCCCAAAGCGAGGGGCCTGGGTGTGCCCCGAAATTCCCAGTGCTGCTCCGAGCGTTTCTAACTGGGGCACCGGTAACGTGATATCTGCACGTGCTGAGAGCCGGATCCGTCGGGATATTCCTGGATACAAACCCTGGATTGTGGCCGCGGGATTCTCGAGCAGGCTCTCGGTAAGGGATCCGTCCCCAGCTGACGTCAGCGGGGCGGCTCGATTTCCACCGGCCGGAATTCCAGGTCTTTTTGCCGTGTCTCGGAGGGGCTGGGGATGTCGGGAGAATTCGCGTCGTTCCCGCTGTGGTAGGGATTGGAAAATAGCTCCAAGGGCTGGGAAAAACTGAAGCCCTGCTTTTCCCGGCTCCGGGATGAGGAGCACAAGGGGAAGACGCCAATGGATGCTGGGCTTTTATGAGCCCCAGACCTGCCTGGGTTTGGATAACTCCACACCTGACCTGGGAATGTGAGGCTGGAATGTCCCTTTTCCCTCGGTTTTAAACTGAAGGAGAGTGGATTGAGGTTGGATTCGGGGAAGGAATTCCTGGCTGGAAGGGTGGGGAGGGGCTGGGATGGAATTCCCAGAGGAGCTATGGCTGCCCCTGGATCCCTGGAAGTGTCCAACGCAAGGTTGGACATTGGGGCTCGGAGCAGCCTGGGATAGTGGGAGGTGTCCCTGCCCATGGAATGGGATGGAATTGGATGATCCTTAAGTTCCCTTCCATCCCAAACCATTCCACGATTCCCTAATGTGTGACAGACGGTCCAGCTTCAGCCAGGCCTGAGGTGACTAAACCAAGGTCACCTTGTTCTGGGAATGACCAACGGATTGAGGGACACCTCCAGATCTGCACCGGGAAGTGGCTGGAAGGATCCTCCTCCCAGCGATGGGATGAGCCGGGGGGGAGAAATCCCGTTGTCAGGGTATTCCCGGGGTCTGAGGAAAGTGGGATGGACCAAGCAACGACCAGGAAAACCCAGCAGGACCAGGCGGCCTCAGCTTTGGGATAGTCCGGCCTAAAGGCCGAAAAGCACGGACGGAGGCGGAAAGTTGGGATCACAGGGTGCCGTGGGTGGGCAGTGCCGGGAGGGGCTCCTCGGGAACAAGGTGACCCCAGAACTGTGGGGTGGTCACCCCGGGATGTCTGGGAAGGCTCGGCTCAGGGAACCGGCGCTTAAGCCAGACCCAGGGAGAACAAGGTCTCAGGCTGGTGGGAACAACTCAAACGCGTCTCGTTTCCCAAAAAAAAAAATTAGGGAATGGCCTTTTCTGGCATGCACCTGGAGCTCCTGGCAGCAGCTTTACAGCTGTGTCCAAAAATCCCCATCAGGAATAATCCCAGTTAACAATATTCCCTGCTGGCAGAGCTGGGAGATCTCCAGAGCCAGAAAGAATTACGCCTTTCACCTCTGATTTCCAGAGTTTTCCTTCTTTTCCTTTCCTTCCTTTTCTGACGGAAAATCCCAGTTCACCTGCGGGGGGGAAAAGCTCAGGAGGCACCTGCCTGGCTTAGGTTTCTTTTCCCAGTATTTCCGTGTCATCCTGATCCCAAGGCCACAGAATTCCAGGCTGGTTTGAGTCGGAAGGGACCTTAAAGACCACGTCCAACGCCGTGGGCAGGCAACCTTCCAGCATCCCAGGTTGCTCCAAGCCTTATCCCTGGACGCTTCCAGGGATGGGGCATCCCGAGAGTCCTGCTCCGGCCTCGCCTTCTCACAGCTCTCCAACACCCTCGCGATTCCAGCGGAATTTTTCCCCCTCCGTTTCCTGTTGACAGCCAGGTGGAGCCTCCGAAGCAGGATGTGAGCACTGTTTGCTGGAATCCCTGCCCCAGCCTCATCCCGAAAAATCCTGTTTTCATCCAGACAAAAACCCGTTACTTGTTTTACGGGGCCTGTGGATGGGCACTGGCCTTGTTTTGGAACCCAGAGGGAATTTCTGGAAAAGCTTCCAGCTGGGGCGGTGAAATGCAGGGAGATATTTTCAGTGTGGGGTTGTTGGGGTTTTGGTTTTGTTTTTTTTTTTCCTTTCCCTTCCCATAAATCACGAAGATCTGCCTTTGTCCGTGCTGAAAAGGTCACGGGTGGCCGGGAATTTTGGCTGTGCTGGAGGGAATCAGCACATCCTTCACCCTGGAAAAGGTGACGGAATCTCAGGTGGGGGGTCCCCGTCATTCGCAGGAGATCCTGGTGATTAAGAAGCGGCTTTTTTAGGGAAAGCAGCAGCAGCAGCAGGAAATAAATCCCAGCTCCAGCCAGGTGATCCATGATTCCCCACCACAAAGCTCTGGCTCCGGCAGGGAGCACTTGGAAGGAGAGCTCGGTTGCAACACTCTTAAGGAGGCTGCGGTTTATCAGGAACATCTGTCCCTGCCTAAGCCGGGCTGTTGACTTTACAAAGCCCGAGCTAACAGGGAAAACCCAGGGATTGGCACCGGGAACGGCAGTTCTGGGAAAGGCCCCTGGAGAGGGCGCAGAGGTGCGGGGGGAAGGGGGCGAGCCCCGTTGGGTGGCGGAGCCGCTCCCTGTGAGCTCATCCCAGGCTCCCTTTACGGCCTCCCAGGGAAAAGAGGCACTTTTAGGGAATGGTTTAGGGAATGATTCATGGCCCTGTTTACGTGTCTGGGTTAGGAGGAGATAAATCACTCCTGGCACCGCCGGCTCCAACAAACCCAACGCCGCCTGGATCCGCTCGGGATTTCGCTCGGGATAAAACTCCTCGCGCCTCCAGCGGCGTGTGGCCCCGGCCCAGCACTGGAGCGGGGACGGCGCTTATCCACACCCCGGGATAATCTGGATGAAGGAATGGGGCAGCCCACGGGTCTGGGTGCTGCTCCAGAGCCAGAGGGGTTCCCCAGCCGTAACTCATCCCCTCGGGAATACAAATCCCAGATATTTTTAGCAGATCTGGGCTGGCGCAGGCGCAGCCCGAGGTGCCCCGTTCCAGTGGGGTCTGCACGGATCAGCCGGATCCTCCTGAAATGGGATTTTAGAAAGGCTTTTGGTGGTTTGGACTTTTATGATTTTTTTTAATACGATCCCAAAGCACAGTTATGACTGGGAAAACAAGTGCATAGGGAATAGAGGAAGGGTTAAATGGGATATCGAGAAGGAATTCCTGGCTGCGAGCGTGGGGAGGGGCTGGACTGGAATTCCCAGAGAAGCTGTGGCTGCCCCTGGATCCCTGGAAGTGGTTGGACATTGGGGCTTGGAGCAGCCTGGGATAGTGGGAGGTGTCCGTGCCCATGGAATGGGGTGGGAATGGGATCATCCTTAAGGTCCTTTCCAACCCGACCCATTCCCTGACTCCATGATTAAGCAGCAGGATGTGTTATTTTCTCTGATAATCCCCCTCGCCCCACTCCTTTATTCCATGCTTTTCATGGAGATCTGTCTAAGCCTGGTCTTCCCTGTGTTTATGGATAGTCTGGGACAGCGGTGTTCCCTGGAATCTGGGTCCCTGATGGATCGGGAGAGCGCTGACTCATGGAGCAAAGGCATCACCGCCTGCAGCCTTGTGCCTCACAGGGAAAGATCCAGGGGATTTTCCAAGCAAATCCAACAGGGAGACAAAAACAAGAAACCCTCAGGGACTGAGCGGACGGAGGAATTTGTTGTTCCAAGAGAGGGATGGAAACCAAGAGCTGGAGTCAGACTGGGAATCTGAAGAGACAAGGAAGTGCCCAAGGCCACGTTGGACGGGGCTTGGAGCACCCTGGGATAGTGGGAATCGTCCCTGCCCATGGCAGCGGTGGCACCGGATGATCCTTATGGTCCTTCCAAGCCAAACCATTCCATGCTGGTGGCTGGATGCTTGGCTCGTCCAACGCAAACCCACAGCACCTTTCCCAGACGCGATTCCCAGCACGTGGCTGGGATTCCCGCCCTGGATAAAGTCCGCAGCCAGGATCCTTCCCGTGGCTGCCGGGATGCTCCGGCCTCGGACGGGGAGCGGCCTGTGTGACACCAGGCCCGTCTGGTGACAGCCGAACCAGGAGCTGCCCGCTCCCGCTCTGGAAATCCTCCTTTTCCTGCCCTGCCCGCCACTTTTCCAGGATACGGAGTTCATTGGCGGAGATGGATGGGCACAGCCCCACCCCCGCCACAGCAGCTCCCCATCCTGAGGGACAATTCCCTCAGGAATCTGTCCCCGCTGTCCCCCGCGTCTCCCGGCACGTGCCCGCAGTCCCGGTCGCGCTGCCCAGCGTGTCCCACGCGGACGACGCGTGGATGATCCCGAGGGAGCAGCTGTTGGCGCCGGGAGCTCTCCGAGGTTTCCCTGCTCCCGGCTGTGGCTCCTGGCACAGGCGGAGCAGCGGGAACGTGGCCCGGGGCCCGCAGCTGCCCCACGGCCTTGGCACAGCATTCCCAGGACGCGGATTCCGCGTCGCCCTGCGCTCCCATCCCACCGGCGGACGTGACCTGGCAGGAGTCGATCCCAAATCCCTGCTGGGGCAGCGGGGAGGGATGTGGGATTGGCCATTCCGGCACAAACATCCCGGGAGCGTCCCCCCAAGTCCCTCTAAGGACGGGAAGGGAGAGTTTTGCTTCCAGCTCAGTTTCTCCGGATGGGAGGGAAGAAGGGAGCGCTGCTCCAGGTCTGTGCCTCTGGATGAGGGAACGGCTGGGATCAGGATGCAGCTGGATGTCTGAACAAACGCTCCGGGGAAAGGAGCAGGTTATCCTGACCTGAAGGATTTGTGGTATCCCAGGTTTCCAAGCTGCAGCAGGGAGGTCGTGCCAAGGTTTTGCCACTCTCCCAAAATTCCTGGGCTGCCTGAGGCCACGGAGCGATCCCGTGTTGATTCCTGGTCAGGGCTGCTGGAAGGTGAGGAGCTGGTGTTGCCGACGGAGGAAAAACCAGGAAAATGGAGGGGGGGGGAAAAAAAAGGGATAAAGAGGACTCAATTCCAGCATAGCCTGGAGCAGCTGCTTTGGGAATTCAGTCAAACCTTTGGATAATTTGCCCATGGGAAAGCTGGAATTTGGGAGCAGGAGCTCTTCTCCCATTCCTGGTGCAGGCAGAGCTCCTCCTGATCCCAGGGGAGGAGAATTTCCTGCTTCACTCCCAAATCCATTTTTTCCTTCCCTTCCCCAAGACAGATGGACAAAAAACTTTGGGATAGTCCAAAGGGATAAGGCAGGGAAAGGGGAGACACTTTACCGGACCTGTGGGAAACTGAGGCAGGAAGGCTGGAATTCCCAGACGGAATTCCTTGGGGAGCTTGGAGTCACCACGGTGCGCAGGACCTGAATGTCTGGAGTTCAGTAAGACAAGACCATTCAGAATTCCCAGATGAATCCTGGGGATGTTCTGCCTCTCGAGGGATATTCCTGGTTTTTACCTGGAGCAGGGAGGTGCAGGACCATGGAGGGGCCAGGGGTGATCCCGAATCCTGGCCCTGCTCCTTTAGGACACTTGGAGTCACCTCCACGGGTCCCTTTTGGCTGGAAAAGTTGGGCTTGAGGAGGGCGAGGGATTCTCCAGGGGGAAGCATTCCATGAGTGGGAGATATTCCATGAGTGAGAAGCATTCCGTGAGTGGGAGATATTCCACGAGTGGGACGTATTCCATGAGTGGGAAGCATTCCATGAGTGGGAGATATTCCATGAGTGGGAAGCATTCCATGAGTGGGAAGCATTGCATGAGTGGGAGGCATTCCATGAGTGGGAGATATTCCATGAGTGGGTGATATTCCATGAGTGGCAGGCATTCCATGTGTGGGAAGCATTCCATGAGTGGGAAGCATTCCATGCGTGGGAGATATTCCACGAGTGGGAAGTATTCGAGGAGTGGGAAGCATTCCATGAGTGGGAAGCATTCCATGAGTGGGAAGCATTCCATGAGTGGGAAGCATTCCATGAGTGGGAGATATTCCGTGAGTGGGAGATATTCCATGAGCGGGAAGCATTCCATGAGTGGGTGATATTCCATGAGTGGGAAATATTCCATGAGTGGGAAGCATTCCATGAGTGCAGGATCCCGGTGGGATGGAAGAGGATCCAGAAGATGGAGTGGGAATCTCCTCAGTGGAGCTCCTTCAGTAGGAAACCAATCCCAATGAATGAGTGGAACCTAAATCCCGGAATCCCGGAATGGCTGGGCTTGGAAGGAACCTTAAATATCATCCATTTCCACCAAAAACTGGGATTCTCGTCACTTTTGGGGCCGATAATAGGATGATGGAGATTTCCGCTCTGAACTCCTGGAATTTAATGATGTTGGAATCAGCACCTTGATGGCTCTTTCCCAAGCACTGTAGGAAAATCCTGGATTGGCTGGATTTGGAAGCAAACCGAAGGGGTTTGGAAGCGCGGGGTTGGGAGACAGAGCTGATATTGGTGATTTTTATGGATAATCTGGATTTTGCCGGATTTTGAGCATCTGACTCCAGTGGAGGTGGGGCGGTGGCGCATTAATTATTGATATTAACGGCCGGAAATCAGCAGAATTCACTGGAATTCCCACAAAATAACGGGAATTAATTCTTCCTGCTTACCTGCAGGTGTTGAGTGCCAGCCCTTCCCTTTGATTGCTGTCTTAATTAACGCCTCCGGGAATCCTTCCTTCTCCATCGATGGCATTGACCCGGATTCAGGGGGAAATGGAGAGGATCCCATTTTTTTGGGAGGTGGGAGAGCTGCTGGCATCCTCTTCCCAAGCACATTCCCGCTGGGAATATTCTGCTTTATATCCCACGGCTCTTTTGCTGCTGGGCTGAGGAATCAAAGTCCGAAGTCGCCTTTTTTTTAAAAAAAATATTCAATTTCATAATTTAACCGAAATTTTTGTTCTGCGCCGGCTCTTGGCGGGAGGAAATCTAGGGAATACGTGTCGGGATGCATTAAGGAATTCTGGTGCATCCCAGCTGTTTGGAAACCTCTGTGCACGGACAGCTCCTGAGTCAAAGGCAGGACTCCAAATCCCAGAAATTCCTAGAAAAGCTTAAAAAAAAACAAAACAAAACAAATCCCTGCCTGAAGCGTTGAGGAGCAGGAGAGGGAACTAAAAGAACGGAATTAGGTTGGAGAGGGGCAAGGAAGGACTTGGATTTTCCCAGGAGAATCAAGGAAAATCCATTCCCCCTGGTGCTGTGTCCAAGGGCGTCCGCGCGTATCCGGGACAGATTTTCCCCAGAAGATTTTGGGATCACAGGGGTTGGGCTTGGATGATCCTCCAGGGAATCTCGCAGGTCACGCTTCTCGGGATCGCCCCTTGGAACAGAGGGAAGGGATGGGAGAGAACCAAACCAAATCCAAGCCACGCCCAAGCGATCCCGACTTTCCTGCTTCCCCGGCTTTCCTTTCAGCCCCTCCCAGCCGGACATGGGGATCTCTGGGAATCTCCAAGCCGCGGGAGTTGGGAATCGCCCTCAGCTGCTGTGGAAGCAGCGGAAGCAAACCCGAATTTCTTGGAATTTCTCACAGATCTGCTTTTCCAGCTTAAGTTTAATCCCGCCTTGGTCTAGGCCTGGTCCTTGAGGTCCCTGATCTCAAGCTTAGCTGGGTTAGGCTTGGCTCATCTCACGGGAGTTACGGGAAGTGCGGCTCTCTCCAGTTAGGCCAGGCCTTCTCCCGACCAGAGGGAGAACAGGATGGGATTCCTGGGAATATCTGAGGCGTCTCGGCTGGGGTTAACCCCTCCTGAAGCGCGGAATGCGGTGGGCGTTGTTCGTGATCCCGGAACAGAATTCCGATCCTTGCCGATCCCTCTGCACCAGCTCCGATCCCTGGGAAGGACAGCTCTGCTCAGGCAGCCTGAGAGGAAATGATGGGAATTTTCTCCTTGCTCGGAAGTTGATTTTTCCACAGCTCGGCCTCTTGGGCTCCGCCTCGTTTGCTCCAGGGCTGGAAAGCAGGAAATCCTTTTGGGAGAGACAAATGATGTCCCTAAATTCCTGTTCCCGGAAAAGAGGCACCGTCAGTGTCAGTTCTCCTGGATAAATGGCACGTGCTGGCTGCAAATCATGGATTCTCCTGGATCCCTGGAAGTGTCCCAGGCCAGGCTGGATGGGGCTCGGAGCACCCTGGGATGGTGGAAAACGTCCCTGCCCGTGGCAGGGGTGGGATGGGATGGGATGACCCTTAAGGTCCCTTCCAACCCAAACCATTCCAGAACCCTTTTTTTCCCTTTTCCCTTCTTTCTCCTGCACCTCCTTTCCCCTTCCCAGCGGATACCTGGTGCTCTCCCAGCTGATCCCAGCGTTCCTTGCCCTCAATCCCAGCAAATCTGTTTTCCTGGAGCTGCTTTTAGAGCTGCTGCCAAAAAAGGGATCCAGAAAAGACCCCGTTATTCCCAAAAATCAGGCCCATAAATGAGGATGAACGTGACCTCCCCAGGGACATTTGGGGTTGGCTTTGGTGGCTGGGACATCAGCCAGGGAATGGGAATTCCAGAGGACATCCTTATCCTACCCCACGGGCTCCGGAGGGACAGGGAAAGGGGGGAAAAAGGGATCCAAACGGATTTTACAGCCTCGGGATAAAGTTGTGTCCCCCTTCCCTTTGGCATTTCCGCTTTCTCCGGACAAGGAGGGAAAAGCGACATTCCCAGATCTTTTTCCCATGAGGAACTTTTATTTTCCATCAAAATCCAGCACTGGGAAGGCAGGAGGGAATGACTGAGCAAGAGGAGCGGGTGGGATTTGATTGGAAAACTGGGAAGCCCAGGGAGGAGCCTCCATCCCTTCCGGGTGCTCCTGGTGTGGGATCGCAGGAATGAAGGGAAAAGCTGCACCTGTGGGGCGCCCAGGCTCCTGCATCCCTCGGGATAAAGCTATTCCTTGGATAAACCGAACGCCAAGGAAACTCAGTGCAGGAATTTCTGCTGAGGGAATTTAGGGAAAGCTGATTGAAAGGGATTTGCCGGCAGCTTTTAGAGGGATTTTTAGAGGGATTAAGTCTGCTGGGACAGGATAACCTCGGCCTCTTCCTCCAAAACAGCTGGATTTCGGAGCTGGATCTGTCTGGGACAACTTCTGCCTTCCCTCGGATGCTCCTCTTGCTCCCAGAATGCCTGTCAGCAGGAATTCCTCCTCAAAAATCCTCTCAATTAATGGGAAAAAAAAAGGGGGCGGGGCGGAAAGAAATCCCAAAAAAAAGAGGCTGATCCAATTTATTCCAGGTGACTGTTTGACGGAGGGGATAAATTCCAGGTGCTCTGGGCAGGTAAAGTCCGCGAGAGGAGCTCTGAGGGAAGAGCTCAGGCCGGTAAATCCCATTCGGGATATTCCCAGCTGTCCGTCGAGGCAGGGATTGTTGGGAAAAATTTATCCTGTATTCATTCCTTTCTGTTGGTTAAAGGGGTTCTGCAGGATGAGAGATTTGGGGTTTTTTTGGGATAAAAAGGTGAAGACTCGTGGGAATTTGGTAAAAGACCAAATTCTTTTGGAAATGCTGAATATGGGAATCTTGAGGAGTTTTTGGCTCTGGTACTCACCGGGATGAAAAATTCCCAGTGGCTTTTATCCCCTTTTTCATTGTCCCGAGCAGAATGTGCAGGGAATTCATGGGATAAATGGTGCTGAACTGCAGCAAATTCTGGATATTAATGTGGATTTTGGGATTCTCAGCATGGCACAGGCGGCCTTAAAAAGAGAGGATATCCATGGATATTGATGAAAATATCCCTTTTTTTGGGCCAATTTAGGAAAAGAGGTGACACTCGAGCACTGTCACCTCCCAGGTTTGGGACAGCAGCAGTTTAGGACATTCCTGCCCCTGGAATTTGCATCCAGGCTCTGGATTTTCCCAGCTCCTGCAGGATTTGTGCTTTGTTAATTCGTCTGATCCTGGTTTGGATTTTTCAGTCCTTGTCCTCTTTGTCTGAGTCTCAAATCCTGCAAATCAGGGATGAATTTCCCTCCTTTCTCCATATCCTACGGACATCTCATCCTGGCACCTCCATCCCTGTTTTTCTCCCATCCCAAGGGATCCGAATCCCCTCCAAAGCAGCAGCTGCTTCAGTCCCAGCGGCTCCCACTCATTCCCAAATCCTGGAGCCCCACCCAGGCACTCCTGGAAGTGAAGCCGCTTCTTTCGCTGCCTGGGAATCTCCAGATTCCCAAAATCCGGCACAAACGATTCCTGATGGTTTTAGCAAGGCCGTTGCCCCAGCATTTTTTTGGATCAGGCGCTGGGATTGTTTTTCCAAGGGAAAGCTTTGCCCAGCCAGAGCCAAAGGTGCCTTGGATCAGGAAGGCATCGCAAGGAAAATATTCCCATGGATTCCTTTAGCCTTGGACGGCCGGGCCGGGAAGAGGAGCAGGGAAGCTCTGCCTTAAAATCCGGAGATCCAGGGCAGGAAAATCTGAGGAAAGTCAGGAAAATGTGCTGTTAGGGAGACGAAATTCCTCCAGCAGCTGGAAGTCCCGAAGGTGTTCCGGGTTTTCGAGGTCTGGGTGTTTGTGCTGTCCCACCTGCTGTCCCTTGATCCCAAATCCGAGGATTTGGGATTATCCGGGGTTGGATAATGCTCAGTCCCTGGGGAGTTTTCAGCCCCATGGAGGCACTGAAATGTCCCCACAAGGGGTTGGGACAGAGGGAATGACAAGTTCCAAACCCCCAGCTCCCGGCCCGGTTTTCCCGGGAATGTTTAATGGGATTTACCCAGCATCGTTCCGTAGTTTTCCTAAAAGCTTTTGAGAACGGGTGTCTTCAAATCCCAGGATTTGGTGAAAAATCTCTATTTTAATCCACAAATTTATTTACTTTCACAGTTCAACCCCTTTGACCCAGGGGAAGCCCACAAAGTCAGGTCCTAAACAGAATTTATTTTTTTTTTTATCATTTAAACCATTTTTTGGGAGGCGAGGAGGGAATGTGGGGTCAGTTTTGGTGGATTTTTTTTTTTTTTAAGGATCAAGCAGGTTTAGGGAATTAAGCCTGAGCTGAGCTCGGAACTTTGTCCCTGCCCGGCTCCAGGCCCAGCACTTGGAGATTTTCCCCTTTTATTTCTGGGAATGAAAATGAGTTTTCTGTGCATCCCTCCGAGCGTAGCCAGAGGGGCGGAGGGCTGAGCACGCTTGGGATGAATCCCTTGGAATTCCTGAGGTCCCATCCCTCTAAATCCAGCCTAACTCCTCCAGCTTCGGTGGAATCGCTCCGGCTTTGTACGGATCCAAGCGCCAGTGGGAGCCGACCCTGAGCTTTTCTGTTCCCAATCCAAGCTGAAATGAGGGATGGTGCCTTAAACGCGGACAGGCCAAACATCTGGGAAGGGCTGGAATCGTTCCCGTTAACGTGGACGCGGTTTGGAAGCGACTCCCGCTTCTGAAGGGTTTTCAGCCTGGATTTGTTCCAAGGACACGAAAACCCAACTCCTGTTTTACTCCCAGCCCCTTATCAGATCTAACTCCGCATCTGTGTGTCCGCTGCCCCCGTTCCTCTCCCTGGGAGCCCGCTGGGAAATCGAATCCCGGTTTATTTGGGAGCTGGGATTCATTAACCCTCGTTATGTCGTTTGGAGGGAGCGTTTGCCGGGAGTTAATTGGCCCTCAGCTGGTTCCTGTTACTGGCTTGGCAAAGAGAACGAACGGGAGAGGAGGGAAGGAACCTGGATTTGGGATAGGGATGGCCTGGGGAGTGCAGGGAAATCATGGAATGGGTTGAGTTGGAAGGGATCTTAAGGATGATCCCATTCCACCGCCCCTGCCACGGGCAGGGACAGCTCCCACTATCCCAGGCTGCTCCAAGCCCCAATGTCCAACCCGGCCTTGGACACCGCCAGGGCCCCGGGGCCAGCCACAGCTCCTCGGGGAATCCCACCCCAGCCCCTCTGCCCCCCCCAGCCAGGAATTCCTAATTCCCAATATCCCATCTAAATCTCCATTTCTCTAGTGGGAAGCCATTCCCTGTGTCCTGTCTCTCCATCCCTTGTTCCCAATCCCTCTCCAGCTCTCCTGGAACCCCTTCAGGCCCCGGGAGAGCTCCGAGCTCTCCCGGAGCAGAGGGTGCGGAGACGCTCCCAGCTCCCAGCCCTGCCTGGGGCAGATCCCTGCCCGCATTCCTGGCATTCAGGCAGGATTTCATGGAGCCTGATGCCCGTGGATGAAACCTCCGTGCAGAGGAGGAAGCAGCACGGGAGGGTGCAATTCCCAAGGGGAGAGGCGTCCTTGGCATTCAATTATTTACTAGGAATGCTTTCCTCCTGGGTAGCGGCCTCATCCCTGCGATCTGGGGTGCTGCATCCCAAAACTGCTGCTTCCGGGTGTGAGCGCGCACAGTGGGATCGGCCCGCGGTGGGATCGGCTCGCGGTGGGATCGGCTCGCGGTGGGATCGGCCCGTGGTGGGATGATCCTGCGGTGGGATTGGCCCATGGTGGGATAGGCCCGTGGTGGGATAGGCTCGTGGTGGGATCGGCCCACGGTGGGATCGGCCCGCGGTGGGATCGGCCCGTGGTGGGATCGGCCCATGGTGGGCTCGCCCCGCGGTGGGATCAGTCTGCAGTGGGATAGGCCCGCGGTGGGATCAGTCTGCAGTGGGATCGGCCCGCGGTGGGATAGGCCCGCGGTGGGATCAGTCTGCAGTGGGATCGGCCCGCGGTGGGATAGGCCCGCGGTGGGATCAGTCTGCAGTGGGATAGGCCTGCGGTGGGATCAGTCTGCAGTGGGATCGGCCCGCGGTGGGATAGGCCCGCGGTGGGATCGGCCTGCAGTGGGATCGGCCCGCGGTGGGATAGGCCCGCAGTAGGATCAACCCACGGTGGGATCGGCCCGTGCCTCCTCTGCCGCATTCCGGACGATAATTCCGGGGGTGGGGAGCTGTCCCTCGGGACACAACCGCAGAGCGAACCGGGGTTCTCGGGGCGAGGCTGAGGAAATCGTGGATGCAGGGAGGTTCTGGAGGTGGAATTTGAGCTCCTTGTCTCCGTCCGTGCAGGTGGATGCCGACGATGTCATCACCAAGGAGGAGCAGATCTTCCTGCTGCTGAAAGCCAAGGCCAAGTGCGAGCGCCACCTGAAAGCCAAGGTGCCCAAGGTGCACGGTGAGTGTTCCCAGATCCCGGCGCTGGAGCTGGATCCGCCCCCGCCCCACCCGGCCCTTCCGCGCGGGCAGAGCTGGGAGCGGGGAGGGAAGGAGGAAGCTGGAGCCTCCCGATGGATTGGGTTTTCGGGATGGGCCGTAGGGAGGAGGTTTCAGCGCGAGGCGTTGGAAAGCGAAGCTGTCCCAGGCTTGTTCTGCTCCGGAATTCCAAATGCCAAGGGTTCCGGAGGATGCAGAAGCTGTGGAATTATAGCCCTGACTGTTATATCCAATGCACAGGAGAGAGCAGCAACCACCGGCTCTCCTGGGATCACAGACTTCCAGACTGGTTTGGGATGGAAGGGACCTTAAAGATCCCGTTCCACCCCTGCCACGGGCAGGGACAGCGCCCACCGTCCCAGAGTGATCCAAGTCCCAGTGTCCAGCCTGGCCTGGGACACTTCCAGGGATCCAGAGGTAGCAACAACGTCACTGGGAATTCCATGCCAGCTCCGCCCCACCCTCCCAGCCAGGAATTCCTTCCCAATCTCCCATCCATCCCTGCCCTCTGGCAGTGGGAAGCCATTCCCTGTGTCCTGTCCCTCCATGCCTTATCCCCAGTCCCTCTCCAGCTCTCCTGGAGCTCCTTTAGGCCCTGGAAGGGCTCTGAGCTCTCCCTGGAGCCTTCTCCTCTCCAGGTGAACATTCCCAGCTCTCCCAGCCTGGCTCCGGGCCTGGGAGCAGCTCCGTGGATTCGTCTGGGCTTGTTCCAGAGAAGAGCCACCAATCCAAATCCCAGCGATCCTTTGCAGCAGGGATAAGGACAACACAGCATCGCTCCAAGACCTTTCTCCTTCCCCTCGCTCTCTCCAAGCTCAGCCGAGCCTCTTTCTCCCATTTCCTTTCTATTTCGGGCTGGAAAATCATTCCCAGCTGTGGGGGGGGAGGAAGGAGAGAACTCTCTCACGTGGGGAGCGAAGGCCTCACCCCCCGCCGCTTCCCTTCCTCACATTCCCAACTGTTCATTCCTGGCCAGCCGAGGGACCCCATCCCACTTCCCTCTGTTTCCTGGGAAAAGGGGACAAGCCACGATGTCCCCGCACCTCGGCTCTCTCTTCCCTCAGGGAGCGCTGTGGGAAAACCGGGAGGCAGGGAAAGGTCCCCAAATCCAGCTCCGCCACCTGCCCACCTGGTGCCTTTGGAAGCACGCGGCGAGGGGCCGTAAAATCCCGGCTTTCCTTTGATTCCAAGCCTCCTGTTTTCCATCAGAAAACCTCAAGCCACATCCTCTGCTGCTGCTTTGTCCCCTCGACCCGTGCCCAATTAACACCTCGTTAATGAGCACATGTGCAGCGGCATTTCCTGCTGGTGTCTCGCTGCCCACCTGGTCCTGCTCCCACACCGCTTTTCCAGCTTTTCTCAGGCAGCATTTGGGATTGACCCCCCCCACCCCTCACTGCGGGCGGGGACAGGGATGTGATTGACAGCTGGGTTTTGGGCTCTTTCCCATCGGCCCAGCAGAGGAGGCCAATCCCAGGGATTTTGGAGATGTGGTTTTGGTGCTGGTTTGAGACCCGGGTCTGGGACTGGGACAGGAAAATTCCAACAGGAGGTGGTTTAATCCCACGGACACAAATCCCGCCTCTGGAAAAAGCTGCTCTGAGCTCCTCGGGTTCCCTGCTCCATCCTCTGTGGCAAATCCAGTCCCAAAGAGTCCAAGAGGAGGAATCAGCTGGATTTCAAGGCTTTAGGGACTTCAAGCACTCATTGGCAGAGGGGAATTAGATCCAATTAATCTGCACTAATCCAAAGGCAGAATGAATTCCCACTTAACCTTTCCCACAGAATGTTTTTTAGGATTTAGCACCCCAGAAATTCCCTTTAGGAGCTCCCAAACAAGGCAGGGATTTGCCAGACTGTCCCTGAGATGGTTTAAGGAGTTTGTGGTCCCAACGAAAAGTTTTCCAATTTGGAAAAGCTCTTCCCACTTTTCAGAGGACCTGCCACCCACAGATTTTGGTATTTCAGATGTCCTTGGACACAGGGAAAGTGGTTGGGTCCAGTTCTTTCTTCCTTGGATGGTCTGGAAATTGGGATGTGGTGCCTGTCCTGGTGATCAGGGACATCCAGATCAGTGCCCTCCTCGTCCAGAGGGAGGATCTCATCCCGTTACCTCTTCCCTCGCTGCAGATCCCAAAGAAAAACCTGGGAAGGGCAGCAATCTTCACAATTATGGTGCTCCAGCTCCTATTTGCAGATAGGATTTAAAAGGAAAAATTTATGAGGAAAAGTGCGGTTGGTTTGGGGCAAAACAAACCCTGGGTGTTGCTTCCAGTTGTTTTCCATGGCCAAATCCGTGCTGGGTTTGTCATTCCAAGGAAGGAAAAAGGACAGGCCCACAATGAGGCAGCAGTTTTGGGGAGATCCTCAGGAAAACACATCCCGCGGTTATCCAAGGATGGGATTTCTCTGGCCTTTCTTAGGGAGTTTGTGGTGAGGGAAAAGATCCACGTTCAGCTCTGCTGGAAGGAATCTGCCTGGAGAGCCAGAGTCCCTCTGGGATCATCTCGGAGCGACTCCAACCCTGCCGACAGCCCGGCGGTGTCGGGTGTTTGGGAAAGGAGAAGGTTCCTACTTAAAATTCCTGACCCAAGGCAACAAGGAGCAGCTTGGGAGTCAGGGGGATGTCTCCAGGGAAAAGCGTCACCACAGGGGTTGTAGGAGAAGAGTCTTTGACCCCCTTCTGGAGAGTGGGAGCATTCCCTGGCTGGCAGGGCTGGTAATCCAAAGGAATGTCTTAGGGAACAAAAGGGTTAAAAGCCTCTAAAATCCCAAACTTCCTTCAGCCACTGCTTGTGTGTAAAAACCCTGAATTCCCTTCCCCCCCCCCCCCNTCTTTGACCCCCTTCTGGAAAGTGGGAGCATTCCCTGGCTGGCAGGGCTGGTAATCCAAAGGAATGTCTTAGGGAACAAAAGGGTTAAAAGCCTCTAAAATCCCAAACTTCCTTCAGCCGCTGCTTGTGTGTGAAAACCCCGAATTCCCTTTTCCCCCCCTCTAAAGAGGTTAAAATTCTGTTTCACGGGAGGATGAGCTCCCTCCTCCCCTCCCGGGACGGCTCACAGGGCTCCTCGGGCCCCTGGCCGCCTCCCAGGTGTCCCTGGGCCCAGGCTCCTGATCCATGTGGCTCCCACATGGATCTGTGTCGCGGGCAGCCGAGGCCGAGCCGCTCCAGGAGCTTCCAAAGATCCCCGTCAGGGTTCGTGCGTCATCTGCACCTTTGGCTGAGGCACCGAGGGCCCGAGACCCAAAAGGCGAAACCAGAAAAACCCCAAAACCCTTCCCCCCACAAGCATTTGGTTTCCTCCTTTTCTCTTTTCTTGCCCCTCCCCTTTTTTTTCCTTAAATTTAGCCTCCAGATGAAAGGCTTCGGGAAAGAACAGGAAACCCAAAAATTTCTCTTCTCCCTACACAAATATTCCATCCCAGCCCTGGTGGGCAGCTGGTGCCACCCCAAAGTTAAACCTGGAAGGGGATGAAGTGAAATTCCCAGCCCTGAGCCACCAGACCTGATTTTTTTTTTTTAAATTTTTTTTTTTTAATCCATGAATTAAAAGCTTGTCTTTCCCTGGTTTGGAAAAGGAGATGGGACATTTTGTGGGGAAAGAAGAGGGAGTTTTGCACAACCCTGTCATTAGCAAAGGCCGTGGGCAACCCTTTCTCTGCAGCTCCAAACTGGGTTGTTTTTTTAATAAATAAACCTGTTTTTCCGGGAAAGGAGTTATTTTTAGTTGGGAATCCGCGTCTGTTTACCTGGGTTGTGCATCCCAGTTTGCCTTCATTGTCCCTAAAGGACCCAGAGCTGATTCCAGGCTCTCGCTGGGCTTGAGGAACCCCAAAACCTGCTCCTGGTTCCCTCTCCAGAGGCTCCAGCAGCATTCCCTGCTGCCAGAGGTTGGGAGAAGCCTCGGGTGCCTCAGAAACTAAGGGAGACAAAGGTGTCCTAAGCCCTGAACACCCCAGCCCTCTATAAATCCGTATTTTCTCCAGCTCTTTCCATTTTCTCCCAGTTTCTGTTGAGTCCTTGTGGATCGACAGTGGGGATGTGGGGATGTGGCCCAAATTCCCAAAAAGCCCCAAACCATCCCTTGTGAACATATTCCCAGCACAGTTTTAGCCTGGAAAAGCTGTTACTTCCCCAGTGGACACCCAGCTGGGAGGGTCAACACGGACCGGGAGAGCTTTGAGGATGGAATTCTGGACCAGGAGAGCTTTTGGGATGGAATTATGGACCGGGAGAGCTTTGAGGACGGAATTATGGACCGGGAGAGCTTTGAGGACAGAATTATGGACCGGGAGAGCTTTGCGGATGGAATTATGGACCGGGAGAGCTTTGAGGACAGAATTATGGACCGGGAGAGCTTTGAGGATGGAATTATGGACCAGGAGAGCTTTGAGGATGGAATTATGGACCGGGAGACCTTTTGGGATGGAATCACAGAGCAGACTGCTCTTTTGGGATGCGCGTGAGGAGGTCCAGAGTCGTGGATACGAGCCACGATGGACTTGAGGGAGCTGAAACTGGGATGCGGCCTCTACCTGCAGAGTTTCGTGGGCCAGGGGCTCCTGGTCCTGTTGGGAATGTCCGCTGAGGAACGCGCGGGAGGAATGGATCTTGGGAATGACGAGAGGCGCAAGTTGTCCGTGGTTTAGATTTGTAAAGGAATGTGGAGAAAGGGTGGAAAACATTCCAAAGGGCGGCTGAGCTCCGGTGCTAATTATCAACCTTATTTTAATGACTGATGTGGCCGATATTATCCCCTCTCAGAGGGAGGCCGGAGCGGTTCGGAAGGGCTGGATGTGCCGGAATGAGGAAAGAATGGGATGTGCCAGCAGTGGCAGGTCGGGAGTTTCCGATGGGATGCCGGAGGTTGTGTTTCTGCCCCGGGGTTGGGAAGCTGGGGGGTGGATGGGCAGTGTCTGGAACTGGCTGGGGAGGTCAGGAAGGTGTCTCTGGAGCTGGGCTGTGCCAGGAATTGTCCGCTGGCATTCCTGGCCTTGTGACTTCCCATTCTCTCGGGGATGAGCCAAGACTTGGAAGAGCCAAGGCTTGGGAGAGCTCCTGGCCCCGGCGTCCGTCCCCTCCAATGTCCAGCTCCTCCAGGGCTGAGCGCGGACGGGACGTTCTCCCCGCCAAGCGCTGGAGCCAAGACCAGCAGAGGTCTTCGAGCACTAAAAGGCAGGAGCTGCCTCCATCCTTGGCCTTGAGCTTCTGGAGCGGGTCCAGTGGAGCTGAGGAAGGGCCTG
>VWPU01007089.1:0-44840 GCA_013398955.1 Callaeas wilsoni
GGGGCTGCCGGGGGCGGTGGGCGCGGTCTGTGCCCCGGGGTCGTGTCGCGCTCGGGGTTTGCTCCGCAGCAGCCGCATCGAGTCCAGGTCGCTGCTGGGAGCTTTCCTGCTCTGTCCCTGCTTGAGGCACGATACAGCCCGCCGGGTACTTCCCGCCGTCGCTCTCCTTACACGGGACTGTGCCTGCGTCCCTTCCGCGGGATGAAGAGGATCTTCGGGTTCGGGAGGAAGAGGAAGGGGCAGCCGCCGCCTGGCAGCGCCTCCCTTCCCTGCCCAGCCGGTGCCTACGAGCTTCGGCAGAAGGACCTGGGCAAGCTACACCGCGCGGCCGCCAGCGGCGATCTGGCTCAGGTGCGGCAGGGACTGAGGAAATACGGCATCGACGGGCGGGACAAGGCGGAGCGGTAAGGGCGGGAGCCGCGGGGCGGTCTCGGGAGCCCCAGGTGCAGCCGTAGCAGCCCCCGGGAGCTCCCCGGCGCTGGAGCGGACCGGCGTCCCGCTGTGAGGGGGAGGAGGGCGGGCGCCGCAGCCCAGCGCAGCCCTTGGCTGGCTGTGGGAATCAGGCTTGTGCTGCCAAAAACCCCTTGAATTCGGCCAACTGTCGCCTTACCATTTTTGACCCGGCCTCCTCAGTGCCCTCATTCCCGGAGTCGTATGTCCTTGCCCAGGGGCACAGGAGTGAAAGCGAGCTCTTAGCCTGGCAAAGAGGAGTTGCAGGAGAAGCCTCGTGGCCATTCTCCAGCCGGGATTTGAGGTCTCAGTGTAATCGCGCCCATCTCTATGCACGTCGGAGGGCTCAGCCTGCAGGTTCAGCAGTTGAGCCCGAAGGATGCACTGCCTCAGCTGGGAGCAACTTAAAGAAGTTAGAAAGGATTTTTAACGCAAAATAAACATGTTGTTTATTGATGCTGCATGCACAGTTGCCTTTTGTGAGTGTGATGTGGCAGCCTAAGCCACAGTGTGGTTTTAGGTGGCAGATTTTTGTTCTGAGGCTTTGGTACAGCTAATCAGTACCTTGGACTGGAAGATCTGGTCAGTGACTTGCAGGAGAAGCTGTTGCTTCTGACAGGTGCTGTTGTGTGGGGTTTTGAGTCAAGCACAGCAAGCACTTAACAGTTCTACCTTAAGGAGAAGCCCTGGGCTGCAGCATAGTTCCTAGTGATCTGTCATAAGCATAAGGGAATCACCTTTTCTGAAAAAGCTCAGAATCAAATCATCTGTGATATTCTGAAGAGATACTGGTTTTAGCAGAGAAGCTCAACTTTCTAGACTGGCTGTCTAGAAGGCTGGACTTCTGGCAGCAATAAAACTCATCTAGTTTTATTGCCCTAAAAACACCTAGATTTGTAGGAGGAAACACATGCAAGGACTTCCTTGGTGATTGTGTCTTTGTGTAAAAGTAGACTGGTTAATTGAAATTGGACCTAAGATGTTCTGTGGTTTGAAGGACTCTTTTTCTTTCTGTCAAGGCTTTAAATTGAAGAAAAAAGTTTCGTTTTCCTGTGCTGGTTATATATTGTGGAAACACAGTATTGCCTCCTTGGAGAGGATTTCCTCTGTAGTAGGCTTTTTATGATAGTTAAACACTACAGGAAAGTCAAAAACTACTTTCCTGTAGTCAGGATTAGAGTGTTCTGCTCTCTGGTTTGCTACATGTTATTAGAGGCACTTTGGTGCAAGTGTGTTCTTGGTTTTGCTTCAGTAGTAAAAAAGCTAGAGAAAAAGGAAACATTCGCAAAGTGCAGGAAAACTCTAATATTCTTATAATGAAACCCATCTCCTATGTCTCCAATACGCTCCTGGCCCATGCATGATCAAAGAAAAACTTAGAAGTTGACTTGCCATAGTCCTCAGATTCCCTAGCTTTGCTCTCTGTTGCTGCGCCATGTGTGTAGTCCCACTGAGGGCAATATCCAACACCTGGGTACAGGAATCTCTGCAGATTCAGTTCCACGGTGAAGGAAATGTCACTTTCTAAGTGACAACTAAGCAGATGTTGTGGAGGGTTTTTGCTAGCAAGTCCCAAGCATTTGGTGTGCAGCTACTGGTAATGGAGTAAGTTCTTAAGCTTGCGATTTGCAAAGTGAAACTTGTGGTCATATCTGTTTATCAAAAAAGCCTGAAATTATCCCTGTCTGTGCTAATTCAATTTATTTAATTTTTAGGACAGCTCTGCATCTTGCTTGTGCAAACGGCCATGTGGATGTAGTTACATATCTAGTAGAAAACAAGTGTAAGCTAAATCTTTTTGACAATGATAACAAATCACCACTGATGAAGGTACGTGGACTATGATACGTTCTTGCAAGTGAGGCTTACTGATTTTGAACTAAATTATGTATTTTTCAGTATTCTTTATGTAGACCTTTGTAAAATCATGCATATTGTGATTGGTGTGGAATGGGCATAGGTTAGCTAATCTTTGAAGGCACTCTTAATTCCCAGTATTGGGAAGATTGGAGGAATTGCAACAAAGTGAAATGTAGATCTTGGACGCTTTTTGTGTTTTGTTTGCAGGCAGTACAGTGCCAGCAAGAAAAATGTGTGACTGTTCTGCTAGAACATGGTGCTGACCCAAATCTGGCAGACACTGATGGCAACACTGCCCTTCACCTGGCTGTCCTGTCTGGTAATACTACTGTAGCAGGGCTGTTACCTGAGCATAATGCCAATATTGATGCCCAAAATAAGGTACATTTTTATATTTGTTAATGAAGTACTTTCCAAAAGTTGCATTCATATTTTTCCTGAAGTTTGTTTTTTTTACTTTGATTTTTAATTTTATCTCCCCTTCCAGGAGGGATATACTCCTCTTATTCTTGCTGTCTCCGAACATCATGAAGAAATAATGGAGTTTCTCCTTAAAAAAGGCGCTGATGTGCATGCTCGAGATCAGTGTGAAAGGTGAGGAGCTGTCAAAACTTTACATGACTCTCTTTAATATTCTTCAGGTTGGCTTGGGAGAGGCATGGGAATGAGGTCTGAAAAGATACAAAACAAGGACCCACACAGACTTGTGAAAGGTGGTCATACCTCAGTGGCTTGCTGTCATATCTCATTCGATGCTTTCCACACTGAGGACTGCAAAGTGTTTTTGTCTGTAATGGCCTTTCTGGCAGGAAGCCTGCCACTAGCTCAGCAGCATTCCCTCAAATTGAAAAGCCATCTCCTGCATAGTAGTAGAGTTCGTAAGTGTTATCTGTGTGGGAACTTTGTTTTAAGATTAAACATTTAATTGTTTTGAGACTCTCTTCCATTTTATTGGTTCTCTTAATGAAAAATGCTTTTTCTTTTGTTCATTTTAAAGTAATGGGGAGAATGTTTTACACAGTCACTAATTATTTTTTTTCTGTTTGCCCACAAAAAAGCAATCTATTTCATATAATATTTTTTTGAACTTTCAGAACCCCACTTATGATTGCTGCTTCTGGTGGAGAGCTTAATCTGATAAAAGTTCTTCTTCGTTATGGTGCTGATGTTTCCCATAAAGACACTAATGGATGGACAGCTGAGGATTATGCTGTTATTCATGG
Organism: Callaeas wilsoni; assembly: GCA_013398955.1. NCBI lineage: Eukaryota > Metazoa > Chordata > Aves > Passeriformes > Callaeidae > Callaeas > Callaeas wilsoni. The sequence continues at coordinate 3,534 of VWPU01007089.1, forward strand.
ATATTCTAGGTAAATTTTAAACTGTATCATTAGAGTAAGTTGTCAGTTATCAGTGTGCTTTTTGGTAATTTTTGATAACAGTGCCAACGTTTAATGATGTGAGACTTGTCTTGGTGTGCTCAGTGATGTCTTCATAGAATCATTTAGATTGGAAAAGGCCTCTAAGAATCAACCTAACACTGCCAAGCCCACCACTAAACCACATCCTTAAGTGCCAGTCTGCAACATCTTTCAAATACCTCCAGGGCTGGTGACCCAACGGCTTCACTGGTCAGTCTGTTCTAATGCCTGACAACCCTTTCACTGAAGTAATTTTTCCTAATATCCAGTTTAACCTTCCCTGGCACAACTTGTGGCCATTTCCTCCTGTCTTCTAATATGTATCATTCTGGTGTCTAGTGTTAACTTGGAAGTTGAGGAAAATTTTTACCCAGAGTTCTCTGTTAGATTTCAAGTTTTATTGCTAAGCTCACATTTGCTCAATATAAACCCTAAAATATGTCTGTACCCTACAGTTATCCAGAGGTGAAACTTGACAGGTACCAAGCAGGAGTTAATACCTTCATAGGTTTGAATATGACTGTAGACTGAACATGACTAGTGAATATTGAAGTGTGTAGTAGTCATGCAGTAAGTGCATATGAGTATATAAATCTATATGGCTATGGATAGGATAAGAATAGGGTGGATAAGAAGTGGGTATTAACTCTTCTATTAAGTGGTATATGCAAGTATGTGATTATTTTTTACCAAGTGTATTTCCTCTCTTTCTCTATACAGTCTTAGTAACCAATTGGCAGAATATGCAGACTGGGAAAACACAGGAGAAGCTTCTACAGGTGGTGGTGCACGAGGCATCGCAGCACTTGGCACTCCACACCGGGCAGCAGCTGCTGGCTTTACATTGGGTGCACCTGCTGTGGACAGAGGAGGTAAGACCCTTAACCATGGAGTAGCTCACAAGGAGAATCACTGTGGCCTTTTCTGTAGTGGGTTTGTGTTGTTAGCGCTTACTGTGTTCACTGGTGGTTTTAGTGGAGGCATCAGATGGAGTAGCACAAGCTTTGTGAATGTGCTTATTTAATGATAGCTGGAAGTGCTGCTTGTCAGGCTGTGTAAGCATTTGATTTGCATTCTGTGTTCACTTCTTAGGGTTGTTACTTTCTGTCTGTCAGACTGCCCATCTGTATGGGTTTTCCTTGAGAGAGAGAAGGAGGATAGGGAAGGAACTAGTCAAAAGTGTTTTTATTTTTCAAGTGTGTACTTTTACCTAGAGATGGCAACTCAGATTGTGAAAATCCGATTACAAAAGCAGTGGGTTCCACCTGAGTAGTTGTTCCTCTTTCTGTAGTTGGGAAGCAACAGAGAAATGAGCAGAAAGGTACGTGTCTTGTTGATTTTCATGGAGTTTGTGTCTTCATTTTAATATTAATAGTTCCCTCTGCACTAAGGTCCTTTTTGCATGTCCTGTTTCTCAAAATCGGTTGTAACTGTTTCCATGTAGGTGCTGTAGAGACATACTTAGCAAATAGTATATTGCAAAAGTAACTTTGTTGGCAATAACATTGCAGTGTCTGTGTATGCTGTATTGGCTTGAATATGGTTTGACTTACAGTAAAAATTATGCTTTTCTTCAACTTTCAGTAATTTTTATGAAATTTTTTTAAAAGATAATTATTACCTTGTGATCCAGAAAAATAATTAAATTGCCTTGTGATCAAAAAATTAACTCCTTCAGTGAGTTTTAAAAATCCAGTCTATGGTTATGAGCTTAGAGTCCTAGGCCAGTCTTAGAGAATGAATACCTTAGTATAAATGAAATAGGTTGTCTTTTACTTTACATCTCAAGCCCTACAAGTGGGAGATTTTATTCTTTCTGAGTTTTTAAGGCTGTGACATTGGAACTATGTGGCAAATGGGCAGAAGACAGTGCTCAAACACAGTTCATTATTTCTTTAAATACAGTTCCTTACTGCATTTATAAATATGTCAAGAAAAATGAGCAAAATATGAGCTATTTTTCCTCACTTTTCCTAGATGTAGGAATTTAAATTAGAGTCAGACTTTGTTCCTTTGACTTAGGAACAAAGTCAATCAAATTTGATTTGACCTAGTCAGAGATTTGGAAAGTTTCTTGATAGATTGCAGGAGTTTGGTTTTTTTTGAAAGGTTTTAGTACAGATGGTTTATTCAGGAAAATGTTGCTTTTGCCCAAACAGTGCATACTGTCACTGTCTCTGAGATTAGTAGCATATAGAGAATATTTACCTGCCTTAATTCTGCAGTCTCTAGCTTGCACACAAAAAGTACAGGTCCTGTATCGTGAGAGTCCTTCTGATATGCTGCAGTAACAGACTTTGAAGCCTCTGTTAGAGGAGAAGTTGGAATGATGTCAAAAGAGCAGAGAAACCCATTTTGGAATTATTTTCTTTTCTGTTGCTCTTGTATACAATTTTTCTGGAATTTTCGGTGTTGTCCTTGTTCCTTTTGCTGCTTTTGCATTTGTTGAATGTTTTTCAAAGTACTCTCCTCTAATGAGCAATTCGGCCTACTTCAGAAGTTGGCTTTTGTTTGTTTGAATATTTGCTGTGTAATGTATTGTTCCTTTCATGTTCCTGAGTCCCTATGGAAACTGTTGGGTTTCCATCATAGAGCTCTTAGAAAAGAATGAAGTGCTTCAGTGATTTATATCTCCCAAGGTCAGTAAAAGCTGTCCTGTATTATCTCTTTAGAAAACTGAGAAATTTAGAAGGGATGAGAAACCATCATGAGGTCCTTTCTTAATTCTTTAAATGTATCTTGTTTTGATACAAGTCATTTTGCCACATTCATTCCATGTGGTAAAATCAGTATAAGCAGGACTCCGTTCTGCTCTGGGACAAATGTTACATCATGAAGAAATTTGGTGTCAGTTAGCTGCAATAACAGAATGATTTGTTGCCTTAAAATACAAAATTTTACTAAGTGGGATGGGTAGAGCAGATGCATCGTGATTTATATTCTGTTTTTGTGTTGCACAACACACAGACATGTGCACACAAACACATGTGCGTGATACAGCAGTCAGTGCACCCATTTTGGTCCAATTGTGGCCTGCTTTATAGCCCTGGGAGAACATGCTGCCCTCTTGTCATGTCTGTGTTCAAGGCTGGTGGCATAGCTTTTGTATGTGAATGGTTCAGCATGGTCAAAGGAATGTAAGCGGGTCTCTTCAATCTGAGGTAGAAGTGGCCTATGTTTGCATCAGGCACCAACTGACACAACTTTTGAGATGAGCTGGTTTAAGGCAACAAGTTACTGGGTTCCTTTTTTAGCAAGGGATAACAAACATTCTAAAACTAACTTAAGATGAGTGAGTGTAAATAACATAGTGTCTCAAAGTTGCATGCTGGTCTGAGTACAGGGAGCCAAGATTTCCTTGAAACTTCTGGATAGTCTCCAAAGTTTGGTTCTTGACACATGCGGATTTTTGGGATACTTAGAATAAGGAATTTTGTGTGCTGTATGTGTAAGGCATTCTGCAACCATGAAGGAATTTAATTTGCATCTCTGCTGGACAAGGAGTAGTCGAGTTGAGGGAAATACAAAATTGTCAGGAGAGTATATTTCTGATAATCTGTTTCAGTGTTTCAAAATACTGAAATATGGATGTTTTACGTGGAGCAAGTACATTAAGTTACTGTTTGACACTGTTCCTTGAGAGCAGAGCAGATTTCTGTAGATTGTGTTTGGGTTGTTTCCAGCACTTCTAGCTGTAGAATAGGCTGATAGTCACAGCATGTTCTCCTATTACTGTTGCTGTTTTGTTGTAGTGCTTATGTTTTCCAAGTTTCTGGAAATTTCAGTTTATTCTGATGTCATTGTTCCATCTGTCCTTTCCATGCCTTTACCTAAATGGATATAGGAATGCAACAATCTCCTAACCAGACATCAAGAACAGGAAAATCAAGGAAAGGTATTTTATACAGTAGCATTTAAAATATGAAATGTGTTGTACAATGTACAAATATCAACACATCTATGATGTTTATTATCCAGGAGGTCCCTATTTTGATGGTACTGGTTTTATGAACTACATTTGAGAGCAGGCTTTGTGTGATTTTTGTTTGTTTGCATGTTTTGCCTTGGTTCTTTATTATTGAATTTACTGTTTGCTTTGTGTCATTGGTGACAGTAAATAACTTTATTTTTAAATAAGCCATTCTGTTAGTCTGAAATAGAAATGGGCTTGAATTAAAGTAGAAACAAGCAATCCCCAGAGACTGCTTTTCTAGATCCCATTTCTACTATAATCAAAGTTCTGTCCGAAAGCTAGCTCATGAACTTTCTCTCTTGCCTTCTAAAGGACAATGTGACCCGGTCTTGATCATTGCTTAAAGTTACTATTCACAGAATGACAGAATACTTGGAGTTAGAAGGGACCCACAAAGATCATCAAGTCCAGCTCTTAAGTGAATGGCCCATACAGGGATTGAACCCACTTGGTGTTATTACCACCATGCTCTACCCAACTGAGCTAGTCTGTTCATTGGAAGCAAAATTTCAGAAAACTTACTCAGGTCTTTTGATTACTTATAACTGTACTAATTGAAAATATAACTGAAGTCACCCATCAAGAGTGATAGCTGACTGCTCTGGTGGAGACATTTGTATTCAGCTTGGGACATCAGCAGGTGGGTTAGACTGCTGGTACTCGTTGAGTTAACAGGAAACTGTGGTATGTACAACTAATTAATATTATTTAAATAGTGTGTGTTTGCAATAGGAAACAGCAAAAATTAGAGACTGTGTTGGTATTTTAACTGTTTGCTTGTCCTTGTTTCAGCTTCTAGGTTTTCTCTGCATAACATGCACACTGTATTTCATTGTCCAAAAGCCCAGTGCAGGTCAGGAGATGTACTCATCAAAATTCCCACATGTATCCTGTCTTTAGAATGGACAAAATTTCCATGCTCTTTTGTGTTTAATGCTACTAGAGGAGATGTCTTCAGGCATGATATACTTTTGTTTTCTTTTCCCTTTAATGATTCTGCCAAAGACCTTGGATTGGTTGTTATGATAGTTAACAAGAATTAGTTATCAAGAACTTGAGGAATGCTGAAATAGCTACTATGTGGAAGTTGTGTTTGTTTTCTCCTTCTGTTTTGGGAGTTCAAGAGCCCTTTTATTTCATCTTAGCTGTTGATAGTTGAGAGGTTCGAGCACTCTTGAAGCTGTATTCCTAGAGTTCAGGTTTCTTTAGTAGATGAGTGATGTGCTAGAGTGCACTCTCATCAAGTTTGCAAGTAGCCCTAGGTTGGGAGGGTCAGTAGATGTACGTCAGGGCAGTGCTGTCATTCAGAGGCATTTAGTCTGACAGGCTGTGTAAATGAACTGTCAGGCCTTTCTTGCAAAATTCAGCCAGGGCAAATACAAAGTCTGCTTATGGAAAGGAACAACCCCTTGCTACAGAGCATGCTGGCACTGCCTGGCAGGAGAGATGCCTTGCTGAGAAGGCCTGATGGGTCTGGCAGAGTGAGCTGAGAATGAGCTAGCAGCAGAGTGCCCTGGCAACAGTGTCTTGAGTTGTATTCGGAGCAGCATAGCTAAGAGATAGAGGAAAGTGATTATCTACCTCTAGTTGGCACTCTCTGGATTGTGTCCAGTGCTCTGGGTGTAATTTGAGCCCCCAGTGCAAGAGAGATTGGTCTTTGAACAGTGAGCAAGTTCAGTGGAAGGCCATCAGATTCATCAGGGACAGGAATATTTGCCCTTTGAGAACAGGTTGAGGAAACAGGGCTTTTTCAGCCTAGAGAAGAAGTGAATTTGCAGGGGACCTAGCAGCAGCTTCTAGTACATGTGAGAAGACAAAGCCAGGTGCTTCCCAGTGGTACATGACAGGAGACAGAGATATAAGAGGCATAAATGGCAACAAAATAGTTTCTAGTTGGATGTGGGAACAGTAAAACAGAGAAGCTGTACAGCCTCCCTTCTTGGAGGTGTTTAAGACCAGACTGGATAAAGCCCTGAACAACCTTATCTGACCTCATAATTGAGCCCGCTTTGAGAAGGCAGGCTAAGAGACTTCCTGAGGTTCCTTCTGACCTGATTTATCCTATTATGCTATGTGCAAGTCACGTTTGTAACACTGATGAAAGCTGGGAGTGTGCTATAGAATGCCCTGGATTTGCCACTTTTGTCTGCTGAATTCCCTTTTTGGTGCAGTGTACAGAACTGTTGGTGATTCTTCTACTTGAGCTTTAGAGCTTGATTATGCTTTTTGATTTTCATTACCTTTGCAAAATAATCTGTAACTGGTTAGAGCAGAGGATAGTGTAATATATAGCATAATGTTATACATAATGCTGCATAAAATAATAAATCTCTGCATGTGATGTGTACTTGTGTGTAAGATGAGTACTTTGGAAGTTCTTAATGTCTTGCTAAACCACCACCATTTTGTTAATTGTTTACTAACGCAGCATATTATTGTTTTGCTTTTTTTTTTTTATTTTTTTTTTAGTTTTTATGTTTTTTAAACCTTTAGGTATAAGAGTCCAAAAGAGATATAGCTCTGGTCTTTTTATTTCCTTTCTTTTTTTCTTTAATTCAGTGTTGTTTGAAGATGCAGTTTTGTTTTGGAAATGTAGTCGTTTATGCCACCTCGTATTGAATTTACTACCCAAAGCATCCTTCTATTATGATCTGTAGAGTTGTCCACGTTAAATGTTTAATTTTTAAATGGTTAATTTTTAGCATGCTAAATTTAATTTCAACATGTGAATTAATGTTTGAACAGCAATAGATGACTTCTCCCAAGGAGACTCAATAAGGTGAGACTTTAAAAATACCTAACACTTACCTGAGGAATGACTTGAGAGACACAGTACTCATTTTGCTTTGCTTTTAAAGAAGCTCTGAGAAAGAGGGGAGCGATGACAGTTGGCATACCTCTGAGGAAGAGGAACTTGATTTTACCCCCAAGGTACGGTGCATTTACAGGAGAAATATCCTGTAAAAATAAGGCGTTTGAAGGCAAATTTTCTTTGGAACTGAAAGAAACTGCAGCTCCAGCCAATACTATTTTCTCTTTAAAGCAATCTCTGGCCTGCCAGCCTTCTTTCTGCTGTGAGTTTTTCCTAAAGGACCTGTAACTGTGACAGAGTATGCAATAGATTTGTTATTTGGAGCAAAAAAGCAGTAGGTGACAAGATAACCACATAGTTTTATTTTTTCTTGTTCATATGAGTCAGATTTGCACACTTTAAAAGTGTGTAAGTTACTATTATAACCTATCCTATTCCTCTCCAGTCATTGTTATTGTTTTCTGTAAATTTGGGGATAGATTCCTATGTGATAAAGGACATTTATTTATCAAGGTCTACAAAATCCTTCATCACGTAGTTCTTCTTTCCTCAGCAGGTTCCTCAAGAGTGCTCAATGAACAGATGAGTTACTTAAATGGGTCATCTATTTTCTTCTATAAGATGACATTCAGTGCTTGCATGTGATCTCACACTGCATGTTTTTCCTCTTTTTTCTTTTGAATGCTCGGATAGTACTCTTTTTGTTAGTTACAAGCTCTCATGCTTACTGTTCTTACTAATGATCTGTAGAACTATCAACTTCTGAGTGATGTCTGGAGCATCAGTTCTGTTGCACTGGCATTGTGCAGTGATGTGGAACCTGAGTGTGGTAGTTCAACCCACTCTGAAATGCTGGAGATGCAAGCATGTTAAGTTTTAATTTGATTTCATTTTCTTGCACTCATTTAAATAGAAATGATACATTTTTCTGCCATGATTTTGAAATTTAGAGGTATTTGTAAAGTATACTTGTAGGGATTAATTTACGCCTTAAGTATGGGATCTTAGTAGTTACTTACCTTGTGCACATCTGCAAGTAAGCATCTTAAAAATGCACTTTTAAATATAATTGAATTTTACTTAAGTATTACAAATATTAGAAACAGATTTTTAGAATGGTTATGCACGAAAACATTTTTGGAAACAATTTGCAGAAGGGTGCCTGCACAGTGTGAAATGCTTACTGAATTGCATATGAGAGGAGTGTTTGTGTAGTTAGAAGTATAGGATGGAGCCAGCACTATCATAAGGACAGTCTGATTATATTTACTGTTAAAGATTTGATGTGAACAAAGGATTTGTTGTTGTTTATGTTAAAAAAAAATTCTTAAATAAATTTTATTTACAGAAGCTGCAGAAGCCAAACCTGACGTTGCTAATGAATGCTTCACAGCAGTTCAGGAAAAACAGTAAGTTATTTGCAAAAGGTTGCCTGATATACTGATATATGAAGTAGACTTGCTAAGTAGGTTTTGTGGTTGCTTCGGGATTTTTTTTTTGTGATAGTAAATGCAAAAAGTAGCATTTGGTAGACACGGCACTTAATAATTCAGAATAAAATAAGTCATTAAAATGAAGATATTAATCCCCTCTTAAGCCCTTTTCGTTCATCAAGTTCATCCTCCATCCTGCCCAACCTCATCTCTCCATTTCTAGACAATCCCAAATGGCTCCTCTCCTGTACATTAATCTGATAACATGCCTATTACTGTTTACATAATTCCTTCTGTTCACATGCATTTTTCCTTTTTTTGTACTTTAAGATGATGGTGATGATTCTAGAATTGAGAGTCCTAAGTCACCAAAGAAAGGTCTCAAACAAAGAATCCCATCAGGTGCAAATGTGAACAAAGGAGACAGTGAAGAATTGTTTAATCAAGATGTCTCAGCTGCAAGCAACCTGGATGAAGAAGAATTGGAGGAGGAAGAGGAGGAGGAAGAGGATGAAAATGACAATGGAGATGGTGATGAAGATTATGAGGGGGAGGAGGAGGATGAAGATTTTACTGAAGATGAAGAGGAGGAGGAAGAGCTGGAAGATGAAGAAACTCAGTCTAATGAAGTACTGGAAGAGGAGAAAACAGAACCTAAAGAGGAAATTAATCAGAAATTAGAGTATTTCAGTAAAGCTAAGTATGAAGGGGATGCTCTATGTGGAACCGGAGATATCTGTGGTGATGATGAAGTAAGTAAAGAACATGATGAAAAGGTGGAGGAATGTCTTGATACTCCCGTGTCTTTCATAGCTGGGTCTTGTGAAAGGTTTCAAGAAAATAAAATGGCAATGTCTCCAAAGATCATGAATAATGAAATATCCTGCAAGTCAGTACCAAAACAAGCTGTCTTTCAAAATCTAAATAATCTGCAAGATATGCAAGAAAGCTGGAACAGGAAAAGCATGATTGAGGAGAAGTTTCACAGAAATGCTGACTCCTGTTTTCCGGGCTCTGAAATGACAGACCGGAGAAAAGAGATACCTCAGCCTCAGCCTCTCTTAGATAGTTGTGGTCTTAAGGAGAAAAAGTCAAACTTCAGTGATGGCTTTGAAAGTGGCATTAATTCTTGGTTAGCGGAAAAAACCCCAGGACCTGAAAGTGAAAGACCAACCTCTGTCATACTTGAACATGTGGATAGTGAAGATACTGAAGAAGAGCAATATGAAGGAGTAGGTGATACAGTCTGTAAACTACTAAAACAAGAAAGTGAAAACTTGCACTTAAATAAGCAAGAAGAAGATCTGAGAGCAGCATTTCATTCAAGCACCAAAGTAAGTATATAAGGATGACTCAATCACAAGGGTATTTTCTAAGGGTCAGATAGGAAAGAAAAACATAGTAAACGGGATTTCTCTTAATACTGATTTTTCACATATATCTGTCTTTTGATCATTCATTTTTGATGTTAGATAGTGTCTTACTTGGAGTCCAAACAGTTTCTTTGCCATAGTATGGTAATATATTATAGTATGGAAAAAGAATGGGCAGTAGACTCTTTCTGGAATCGGTTAAATTTTTCTCAGTTCTGTGTTACAGTTTTTATCTGCAAAGTTTTGCTACCATTTAGGAAAATTCTTGGTGTGATAGCTGAAAGTGAGGAAACAAAAAGAATTTGCATAAGATTGAGAGCTGGACGCTAATGATTTTCCGTGGAGCAAAGTAGAGGAAAAAAAGAAACAGGCTCTGGAATGTTGGAACTTAAATGATGCTAGAGTTAGACTGACATGAGGAATTGCTTATGGAGGAACAGCAAAGATGATGCTTGTTACTGTTCTTTTCAGCTGTTTTGGTTGATCTCTTTTAGGAAGAATCATCTGAACACAAAGAAGAGGAGAAGGAGGGCACTGGCAAAAAGCTACAAACTACAGTTGTTGAAGATGTGAAAAATTCTGTTTGTAATGATACGCATGAAGTCCATGAAGCTTCAAAGGACAGCTCTGGTAAGAGAAATGACTTTTTAAATTCTGACCCAAATTCTTCCTCTACAAATATAAGTGCATAGAAAAGGACCTCAAATGGTGATTGACTCCTATGATAGCAAAATTTTCTCTTGCCTGTGAGTCCTAGTGGGCATTGACAGAGAAGGAAAGCAGATTGTGTTGTTTTTTCATTCATTCTTAAAGAACTGAAATTGTAGCATTTTATACCAAGCAATGCAATATGAAGCAAGTGCCATTCTTGATTTGTTACGTTCTCCCTGAAGTGATCTGAACAAAATGCACTGACGAAAAAGAGAAGGAGGACTAGAATGCCTTGAGTGACAACAGTATTCCCTTTTATGACGAGTACTGTCACATTGAAAGGCTGTGATTGCTCTTGGCTGAAGCCAGGGAAGGATTTGAGTCAAGCTGAGAGAAAGCTGTTCCAGTGCCTCACCTTGTCCAGGTTTAAAATGTAGAAGGTCTCTCCAGCACCACAGGCATGTGATTGAAAACATTACCAGCCTAGTCAGAGTAGAGCACGTTGATACCTGCCTGAGATCTGATAGTAGGAAGAGAAAGCACCATTTCCATTGTCTGTCTCCAGAGGGTAGCTTGTTGTAGTAGATGTTACTGGATCGTGTGTAGCTGCTGCTCAGATGCTGCACAGGGGGCCTGCCTGGCAGAACCTGTTGTATTCTAGTGTTGTGCCTATACCTGCTCATCTGTATGTGTTTTACCGTAAGTATGCATTTGGCATAGTGTAAGTAGTCAGAGTTCAGATTGGAACCAGCAGTTGCCTCTTCTGGGGTAGATGTCCTCACAGGCATCCAGCTCCTTCCCTCTTCTTTATGTGTATGTGTCCACACAATTGAATCCTGAATCAGTTTTTCCTAATGTAATAGCTTAAAATAGAAATATGACAGCAAAATCTGGCTAGGAACCCCCTGAGACTGAACCTTAAAATCGTCTGGTAGAGCACGGGTTTGAATTTTAACCGCCCTAAGACAGAAATGGCTTTTGTGTGTTTGGGGTAAGTGTTTGAGGTGTGAGCCTCTATTTTTAAATGGCAGTGCTTAGGTGTCTAGCTTCTGGGACGGAGCCAAGTAACAACTTTGTCAGGGAAGATCTTTCCCAGTAGCATAACAGAAGGAGCATTGTTTCATGGTGACTTTATGGATGTTAGTGTGAGGAGGTTTTGGATAGAGGTTCTATGGCACCCCGTGTACAGTGGAAGGTGATAGTAAATGCCAAATTTTGGAGCTGTAGGCTGGAGAGACCTTAACTCTCTATATAGCAGAACTGCAGGATACTGGAGCATCTTCCTGAATGTTATCCAAGCATGTTGGATATTGCCTGTAGTTTTGTCAGCTGTTGTGCATAGCCATCTTCTGATGGAACGGAAGCAAAAGGAGCTGAAAGTGTAAAGGAGATAACATGATGTGTCTGGGTGGGAAGAAACCCTTGAATAAAACTTGCTTCTTAGTTTGTCCTCATCAATAGAACCTGCATCTTTGGATGCAGGACTTGACTGATGGGAAAAGGCAGAGTGAAGTACAAACACTCAGGCATCTCACTTCTTACTTTATTTGTAGGTGCCCTTCTAACAGTGGGAGCAGAGCAAGAGGAAGATGCTGAATCTCCCTGGGATTCTGAGGTACTTTTTGTGAAGGACACAAGGGTTTCCACTGCAAGGAGTAGGAGTAAGATCCAGAATCACTTGAGAGCTTGCTTTTGATTTGGACCCTACTGTTGTTAAGGCTCATTTCCTCTTTTCGTCCTTTTGCCAAATGTTTGTAGCTGGTGGCCCTCGAAATACTTCTGCTGCAGGCCAGCTGCTCGGTTAGGATTGGGATGAAGTTAGGTCAAGCTAACAGCTTCGGTCTCAGCAATTGGCCTTTGAGTTTAGTTTCTAGTATAGTGCTGAAACAGTGAAGTTCCTTGCGGCTTAAAATATTCTGACCTTTTCACAGAGGCTGGCAGGGTTGTTGCTTTTTCACCATACAGCCCTAGTCTGCTGACCTGGTTAGCTCTTGCCCTTGAGGTCTACAACCTAGATGGCTAGCTGCTTCTGAACAGCTCCCCTCTACCTTTTGTAGGTGTACTCTGGCCCTCTCTAAAGTCATGTTCAACAGAGACACTACATATGCTGGCCTTGTTTGCCTTTTTCGTTCTTTCTGCCTGTGGCAATGAGCACGGTCTGTAGCTAAGTCCCTCTGGTTCTTCTTGTGAGAAAAAAAGAACTCTTCCCATCCCCTTCTCAAAAATACAAGGCTAAAATGTTGTTAGTTTTAAGGTAGTTGTAAGCTGTGTCTTGCTAATCTTTGTTCAACCCGGATGGCTCTTGCAACTGGGAGCAGCACTGTGTTCATTCACCACCGCAGGATATATGCCATGGAAATGTCAATACCAACTTGAATGTCAGATACAAGTTCAGTACAAATGTTGGACCACTGTAGACATGCAGCTGTTGGTTCACAACCTGTATCTTGAGTTATCATGTTAATTCTTGTTTGTGGTTGTCCAGTTTGTCAAGGTTTGTCAGCCTGGCAGTATAGTGGTGTGAAGTTTTTGCCTCAGATCTGAAAACAAACACAATTGCTGTGATTTTCCAATATGCTATGTTTTGATGTATTCTTGCCCAAGGGCCTTAAAAAACATTTTTGTGTCTCGAATATACCTGATACCATGCTACATGAATTGCTTTATCAGGAACTTTTTGTATAGAAATGAGTTGACAATGCATTTGTACCAATTCTCATTCGCATATTTCAGGTTACACAGGCGGATTCTGAAACGCCAAGAAAAATATCATGTGGTATGCTGCTCCCAGCTGCAGAGAGACATGGAGAATGCTCCCAGATTGTTTCAGGAGAAAGTGACAATGGTAACTTGCTGGTGGGCTAATCTGGTGATTTGTCTGTAAGCATTTATAGGCTAAAGTAAACTTTTATCAGTGTCTGTCTTAGAAATGCTGTCATGGTGTGATTGCAAACCATATCAATGAAGTGCTTACTGTTTGTTAATTAACGCCAGTAATCACAGCACTTGCTGGCCAGTTCGTAAATGAAGTTTTTTGCATTATTTGTGTTCTTCAGACGAGTGTCTAGTTTTTTTGATTCAGGTTCTTGTTTCGTAGCGATGACACTGTATGTGTTTTAGCACTGACCTTTCTCAACATTTAACATTCTTAGATGATAATGCAGCAGAAGACAGCTATGATCTGGCTTAGCATTTTTGTCTCCCCTAGCTTTAACCTTTGATAGCATTTTTATAGCTTATGTTGTGCTTTACCTAGGAGCTAAAATAGGACTACAAGGGGTTTTTTTCTGAGGATTTCTTCTTGTGGTTTGTGACACTCTCTCTTGAGCATCTTGAGCAAAACTTTACAAGCTTCCAGGAGCTTCAAATGTAGTCGTTAACTATTTGTCATGGAATTCTGCTTAGACAAGAATTCTGCTAAGTTCAGGATCAGTGTGAAAAGAGGGTAAAAGGTGGTTATGGTAATCTTTCTAAGGTCTTCCTATACTGCTGGACCACCAGGTTTACTAAAATTGAATACCATTTGTTTTTTAATGTTGGTTTGGTTTTTTTAATATAATATATAAAAAATTTTATTTAAATATAAGATTTTTGCCATGGAGCCATTCTTAATAATTCTAAGTATTTTTTCACATACTTATTTAGTGAGATGTAAAGATGTAAGATGACTAAAGCAGAAGATTTGAGAAATATAGGTGGGATCATGTGGGTTTGGAAATGATTTAATGTTGGACAAAATTTTTTAAAAAGTATTTGGAACTATGCTATAAATGTAGATTAAAACCAAACAATATATGTTTCTATTGTTCCCCTGCAAGCTAAACCACAATAATCTGATGAACACTGCCTTGATTTTACCTTATTAGATGTATATGAGGTTTCCGTGTCTGCACCCATCTTTCTTAGTCCCATCAATGGAAAGGAAAATGCTGCTCAATATTAAGCACTTTTAGAATAATCACAGTCGTAATGCTGTTTTATGATCATTCATTACAGCAGGCCAGCTTTGGCTTTTGAAATAATCCTTTTAGAAAGCAGGATTCAGCTCCTCAAAAGGACTAAGTATTTTAATGTTGTTCTGTTAACAAGCATGACCTTACTGCTCCACCTCAATTGTCCTAGTTCTGTGATAATAATTTTTTAAATCCAAGGTGCATAGTGGGAAGTATGCATTGTTCTTTTCTTGTATACTAAGACACATGCTGCATGATGAGGTAAATGGAATGTTCAGTATTGTACTCTTGATGAAATAATGCTTGTGACTAATACTTCATTGTAGAAACTACTGATGTTGAATGAGGTAAAAGGTACCCATAATTAAAAAAGTAACATTTCCCAAAACATTTTTCACTTCCAGGCCTTTTGGAGAAACCCAGCAATTCACAGGTAAGTACTTGCTTGCGTCAGACTGACTAGTTATTCTGCTCATTAAATAGTGTGTAATTACTTTGAATTTGGTGTTTTATCATTGAATTATCTTTCATAGCTGAAGACTCCCATATCTGCTTTGGAAATGAACGAAACTTATCCTAGAAACAAGCAGCAGAAATCAGGTAATATTTCCCTTAAGTGGTTCTGGGGTTAGTGTCATAATCTTTTAGGAGTATTTAATAAGGCATCTGTTTTATGTTTTGCAGATCTGTTGCAGGAATTTGATTTAGAAGATGTCGAGGATATTGAAGGTATTCATGACAGTCTCTTTGTCATGTTCTTTAATGGGCAGACACATTGTAATTGCAAATCTTTTCCTAATTTTAAATTAATGGTTCTAACAAGGTGTTCTGGAAGCGGAAGAACTACTGAAATATGCATCTGTACATGTTTGCTCCCTCCTGTAGTCTACCCGTCCATGATGTTGGCTTCCTCCAGCATACATGTTGTCATCTCCCCTTTTCAGGCCATCCTGAAGATGGCTTCAAGAACATTGTTGCCTTTTGTCTTTCCTGCCTTTTCCCTTGTTCTCTGCCTGTTACACAGAAATGTCAAGATTGATTAAACACTATGTGAAATAGATCTTATGGGCTCCAAAAATCCTAAAATCTTACTATGAAGACTGAGACTTCAAACTCGACATAGCTGCTGTTGAAAACTTCACTGATGGGCAAGACCAAATAGGAGTTTGGGTTGCTTTTGATTACAGTAGTCTTGGCAGTGATAATTTAGGACACTCTCTACAGTAATTTCTGTGATGCTACCTACAAATGTTCCTTGACCACCAGCACATCTGTCTGTTTTTACTGCTGACTGGAGCTTTCATCTGCATCTTCAGCAAATAGCTTAGTATTGGGATATCTATAAGCATGAGTAAAATCTAAAGCTCCTCTTGCTGAAAACCAAGGAAAAGGGAAAAACACCTATGTTCCTTGTAGAACATTGTCCTTAGATAATCCCTAATTATTGCTGTTATTATTGTCTTTACTATTTATCAGACATCTGAAATGCATCAGAGTTATCAAGAGATCATCATAACACCCTGTGAAACAAGTGTTGTCAATTCACTAATGACTGTTGTGTATTGTGAAATGCTTTGTGCTGAAATACCCAACAATCAAATCTGTAAAAAAATCTTGGAAATTTTACCCAGCAGTGAGTTGGGAGGAAAAGGTTGTTCCTTCACACTGGGTAACTTGGAGTCAGAATTGACCTCTGGAGACCTTTATGACTGACTGAGGAGCTCGGACTCCAGTTCAGACATAAAGATGTCTGAGCTGATATCAAATGTTAAGAACCCTTCAAGAAATGAAGGCTTGCACCTAGAAGTACTCACCTAAAGCAGAAAATGCCAAGAAGTGAGGTTGTGCCTTTTGTATTTTTATGATGATACCTATCTGTTTTTCTCTGTTTTGCTGACTTTTCTTCTAGGAAGGATATCATGTCCCTCTTTAGCAGTGAAACTTTGTGTATAGAAAGGCTATTGTGTAGAATCCACGGTGTTAGGGAGCAAGGAAGTGCAGGGTGATAAGGGTGAAAAGCCTCTGTCTCTTGTTTTTAGATTCCCCAGCTGAGTTGCTGAGACTTGTTTCTTTCTGAATACTTGTCACTTTGAAGTGTACATTGTGCCTTCCACAAGAACAATGACAGTGAGGTGCTGCTTCGAGATTGTATCTGGAGTTATCTGTATTGTTTCTGGGTTATCTGGAGTCCAAATCTCTGGTGTAACAGAGATTCAGGGTAGGCTGCCAGACTGAGTGACTGCATCTGAGAAGTTTGTGACCTGCCCATATTATATAGAAATTCTGAGAGAGGGAAGAGTGGAACCCAGTTTTCAACGTATGAGCGAAATGTTCGAATCATGGATTGTTTCTCAGCATTACACAAGTCTGTCTTTCAATTCTCATCCATGTCTTCTGCAACAGATGAGGTAGGAGTTTGAAATACTCAGTCCAGATCCATGTCTAGAGACAGACTTCTTTGGTGCAGAGAGTAAAGCTGGGGCCTTAAAATATTTCAAAGCTGTGATTTTTTTTACATGATTTTTTGGGCACTGCACATATGCACATAGGGAAATTATAGTTGCTGGAGCCATGTAACTAATTACTGTATGGCACACAGCGTTTAAAAGGGAGAGATCGAGATAATGCACCTTTAAGAAACAGGATTGGTTGATTTGTGACCACTTACAGCGATTTTCAGCAAATTTCCTTTAAATGCCCTGGAAGAAAGCAATGTACACAGATGCATCTTAAGGTAATTTTTGTCTCTAAGTGCTCACAAATTAGAGGGGATGCATTATTTTTTGTTAGGATTTTTCTCACAAATATGATTCAAGATGCACTCTAAATGTAAATAAGTAGTATTAGGCCATGCTGGTTATCAACATACAGTTTTCTCACTGTAGGTGAGTACTCAGGATCTACTTTTCATATGTCATCAGCAACTGAAAAAGAAGATGTTAAGGATGCCATTGAAAACTATGGAGTATGGGTATGTAACACCAAATATTTTGAGTTAAGAGTCTGAATCAGTAAATTGTATTATACACTGTAAAGCAAAGAATTATATATTATACACATATAAAGTAAAGGAAACTTACCAGTCAGCGAATAATTCTGGAGAATCCTGTAGATAGAAGTTGTATAACAGCCTGAAGTAAAACGGAATGCAGTCTTCTTATCGTGGGGGAAAATCCTTATCATTATGTCGGATACTTGCTGTTACACTAATTGTTTCCAGCTGGTTTGCTTAGACTTTGTTCAGTGTTTTCCCTTTTGCACGGTGCTGAGAAACAGTGCAGTCAAATTCATTTTTTCCCTATGCTAAATGCACATTTAAGTAAAGAAGGAAATTTGTCTATAATATGCTGATCTGTTTGATTAAGCATGCCTGGTCTTCCACTTTGTAAGAGAAGGAGAAGCAAAAAAAAGTTGAATTTTTTGACCTTCTCAATGCTTTCCCTACCTCTGCAAAATATGTGCTTGTTTGGCCATGTTAGTAAGTGTTTGAAAAGGTTTTTTTCAGAGGGCATTTTAGAGAGGAATAAGGCAGGCATCCTGTTTGTGTTGGGCCTACAACAGGAGGGAGAGGGCTGGATAGAGGGGTCTGGAGTCTTCTGTAGCACCTCAAGGGACAGTGGAGCAAATTACTTCTACCCCACACTCAAGTATGATGAAAGAGAAACATGCTTGGTATGAACAGGCAGAGCATGGAACTTAGACCTGCTGGAAGGTGGTAGTGGTTGGGCAGTGAACTTGGGGAATGGAGAGGCTGAGATGGATGGTAGCTGAGGTGCTCCTTCCCCGTTCTGAAAGTAGGAATTTTTGCAGAGAGAGAAGGGCCTGGCTAAGAAGAAGAGAGAGAGGAGTTGGATGGTCTCAGCCCATTGGGACTAAGGCTGCAGGCCTGTATGGAAGGCACTAGGAAGCATATGGGGAAGGAGTGTTTTGGGAGAAATGTGACACGTGAGGAAGCAGTCAGAGCTGTTGAGGAGCAGGGCATGGGGTCAAGAACATGAGGAGACTGGGTGGGGTTGAGTGAGGCATGCTATGGTTTTCACACAAGTTTGGATTCCTGACTTTTGGAATGAGGGAAGGAATGGACAGATTTCCCTAATAAGTGATTTTCTTTGGAGCTTAGAATGAATTTAACGTTTCTGCATCTTGGGTGAAGAAATAGGCCCAGTTCATCATGTGGTGGACAATAAAAAGCTTGTCATGTTCATTAACACTCTATTAGCTTAGCTGGCAGGGGATTGTAAAATGCCAGACAGTAGAGAATAACGGAGGAAGGAAGGTGAGAAAAGATTGCCAGTTCCAAAGAAAAATGGTATTAAAGCAACAAAACATGAAAAAATAAATTGGTTTCTAAAACAGGGCACTGCTTAGAGAAAGAAGGCAGGCCTAAAGGTAAAAGTAACCCTCATGTCTAGACAATTCCAATCCTAAAAAAGCTGTTGTCTCTAGTAAGTCCTAGTAGCTAGTAAGTCCTTTATTTTTAAGATTAAGGTGAATCAGTGAACCTTTAATTTAGTATCCTTTGATTTGTATTATAAAAATTGCTTTCAAAATATCTTGATGCTGTTATTTCTGTTACATGATAGGATGAGTTTGTAATGGAAATTACCTAGATTAACTGTAACTTCCTTTTTCTTGGTAATCTTTTTGTCTGTACCTGTTTACTTAAGGATAAATATATTTTAGAAACTACCAACTTGATAGAAAAAACAGCAGATGAAAATCAGACTGACAAAGCAGAAATTTCACATCAGGAAGCCCTAACAGAAAATGAGGAATCGCACAGTGCTGACAAGGAGTTAAATCTAAAACCTTGGGAAGAAAGATATGAAAGAATGTGGGTTGAAAATGAGAAAAGGGAATTGAAAACAAATTTTAAAAACATTACAGCAGAGCTGAAGCAGTTGTTTGGTGAAAATGAAGCTGAGAAAACTGCTTCTCTTGTGGAAGAAATACCAGAAGATGGCTTTGGTGAAGAATTGAAGAGTTCTCACATTATTTCATCTCCTGTGACAGAATCAAGTAGTAAGTTAGAAAGCAAAGGTGAATTTGAAGATATTAAACTTACACTAGGTGGAAAAGTACCCAAAATGGAAATTGTATTTCCAAGTCTTGGTGTTCTCCCTGATCAAAATAGCTTAAAGACAAATGCAGAAGATACCTGGAATACAGATGAAGAAGCTGGCATTAACAATATAGATAACAGAAAGGTTGCTCTAGCAAAAGGAGAGAAAAAGAAAACGCCAACTATGGAAACAGAAGAGAATGATAATGGAAATAGTAAAAATGCGAAGGAGGGTCCTGCTTACGCCCTGAGACATAGCTTAAAATCAAGTATTTTGGGTGACATTTCTAATATTCTTCCTAAAATAAGACCTGTTTTTACAAGTGATGAAAATGCACATTCTGTAACAGAAGTGAAACTTAAAAAATACTCTGGATTTAATGATGATGTTCCCAAGGACTGCCTTATCAACAGTAATATAGGAGAAACAGAAATTGAATGCCTTTTTGCTAGTGCTCAGGAATCGTGTGGCATGCTGGAAAGGAGTCTTGATGAAGAGCTAAAACGAGATATGGAAAGATTTAAGAGTAAGGTAGGAATGCTGCAAACAGTATTCCTGGCTTTGGAGAAAGAGAAGGTACAGCTGCAAAAAGAGGTAGTTCACCTGCTACTCCTTATTGTTTAGTCTTTCTCCATATCAATGGTCCTGTTCACTTGAGCTATTCATCATTAAATGAAGATGATTTGTGCAAATTAGTTGTTATTTTAATGAAAATACAATGCTTCTGAATAAAGAGAGCAGTGGAGAGTTGCCTTTTCCCCCTTTTTCAGAAAATACGGAATGCACTATTGTTCCAGTTTAACGATATGTGGTACTCAGTTCCAGTGTAAGAAGTTATCACTTCACTGACATAAAAAGAAGTGCACACAATTAAATCAGTTTTGATTCTGAAACAAAGAATGAAAATAGCTTCTGAACAGGGTCTTGACTGAACTTTTCATTTGCTGTGATTTCTGCATGGTGTGTCTTCATTGCCCTTCACTAAAATTCCTGTTTGCTGTGAGTGGAACCGTTTCTACTTGTGGGTTTGGAATCTCCTTCCCTGCCCTCCATGGAGGAAGCAGTAACCAAGCACACTTCCACTTGATTTTTTTTATTTCTGTTTTCATAACTAACGTTGTGCAGTCCTTCTAACTCTTTAATCCGTCAGTACTGCTTTCACAGTTTTGTTGTGCATGTTTTAAGATACACTGTTGTTTTCTTTCTAAGGACTATGTTTCTGTTACATCATAGAATCATGAATGAATTCAAAGTACTTTCAATGACAATACACTTTGTAATGTAATTTTTGTGAAAATACTTGTCTATATTTTTTTTTGCATTTTACACTTTCTCAGAGGTAAATCCTGAATTATTCAATCTTGGATATTGTGTTTCTCTTTTATGGAAATACTGATTTAATACATAAAGCTTACCTTTCTTTTTGTAGGTCAAGAAGGAAAAAAGCAAAGAAAGATCTTTCAATGCGCAGACAGTGGCAAAAGAGGAAAATGTTGATAAATTAAATACAACACCAGGCAACATTACTAATCAGCAAATGAAAGAAAAGCTTACTCTAAGGAAGAATGACTGTTTAAAAATGGAGGATGAAAGCACTACAGAAGAAAAAGTCAACAAGAATTTTTCACCTGTGGAGAGGTCAGAAATTATTAAAATGCCAAAGAAAGTATAAACTGAAGATACGATCTCTAATTCTTCTTTGTAGGATTACTTAAGTATCTTTTAGATTTTCTAATATTACACTAGTTTAAGCAATTTTTTTAATGCTGAAAGCCATACTGAGTAGTCCACTGCTTCACAAACATTTAAGAAAAACACATTTCTTTTAGGAAGAGGGAAAAGATATTACCAAGTGAATCTCAAAAGTTTGAAAGAGGCATTGATATTTTTGTGTAATCCTAAGCAGGAGGTTTTTTCTGTCTGTCCTTCAAAGGAATCTCTGCTCTTAATACCTCCTCTACTATGGATGTAAGATACTGCCTGAATCTAGTTCAGGTTCCACATTTCCCCTCATTCCTAGGGCAAGGTTTTTTAAATACTTTTAAATACTCCACAATCCTTGGAGTAAAGTGTGTTTTTTCAGAGATATTTTTCATGTCAGTTGTTTCTCGGCATCATCTTAAGTATGTCTGTTTCAAAGAAATATTTTCTGTAAAGTTACTCAATTGGTGATTTTTTTTTTTCTTTCTGTTTATTGTAGCGAATTTGCCCTGAATCCCAAAGTTGCAAAGAAAAATAAAGGACAGACTTCAAAGCAGAAGGCTAATCAGCAGATGAGCTGTTCCAGTGGAAATAATTTCCGAGTACTGGATGACAGCACTTCCAGTGAAACATCTCAAGAGGAGGGAAGGTACTGAATATAAGGAATGTTATAACTCAAACTTGCTTAATGATAAAATTGACCCAAAGCTAAAGGTAGGTTTTTGTAAACCTGATGTGCACAGTGGTTTTTGTTCCTTCATGTGACAATATGACCTGATGCCTTTTGTGTTCCAAAACATATCTTTTTTGCTTAATGTGCTCTGAAGATCTTAGCCAAGTTCATTACAAAGAAAACATGTATGAGTGCTGAAAAATTACCCAAAGGTCAGTGTATATGTAAACATATATTTTATATTTTTAAAAAGGGAGAGGAGAGACTTATACAAGAACAAATTTGCTATTTCATCACATGCATCTTAGGGTTTGAGTTTTTTTCTTTTCATTTTTTTTCTTCTGCTGTATGTCCTCCTGACTTCTTGCCTTCCTCAAACTTAATTGTAGGGGGCCAGATAAGAAATGGACATTGTTGACAGGGTGCAAGCACTGTTCAGCAATAGCTAAAACTCTGGTGTGTTGTCAACACTGTTTTGGTCAGAAATCTAACACACAGCATTGCGTGGGGTGCTCTGAAGAAAATTAACTCCATCCCAGTCAGCCTAAGTACACTAGAGAATGCAAAATTACGGTTCTTTGACCTGTGAGGGAAAGAGTCTAAATACTGAAGAGGGCTAAACCTCTAATATTAAACAGGGAATGCACATAACTATGTATCTGTATATCTCCATGTCTGTACCTGTAGGATTCCTATCACTTTGAGTGAACAGTTAATTCAGCTATTTGCTTAATATCTTGTGAAAAAAATAATCTTTCAATGACGATGATAGTTTTTTTCCAGTATTCACCTACATCTAAAAAATTCTTATATTAAATTTTACTTTAATTCCCTACTGAAATTAGGTTTTCAAAATAACTTGAGATATTGTTCATAATGCAAGATAAACATTCCAGAACTGAAATACCTTTCTGTTTTCCAGACCTGCAGCTAAAACAGCAAGTGAAAAGAACAAGGTACTGTAAAATTAGTTTCTTGACAAATAGTTTTATCAGCTTTTACTCACATAGATGGGATCAATCAGATATGGACTGTGAATGAGAGAATGAGTCATTCTTGCATCTGTAATATTGCATAGTTGTAAATAGAAAATACTGTATTGTTTGTAGGTCGGCATGCAAATGGATGTAACTGATGACCTGGATTTAACTCACTCATCTGACACAACTTCAGAGGATGTGGAATTACCAACGTCCACCTACAAAGAGGCTGTGGTGCTCTTAGAACAGCTTACTGTGGATCATAAAGGTATGTTCTAAAGTAACTTTTTCCTCAGATGTTACAAGTTTCTCTTTTAACACATGGTTTCTTTGTATGCAATCCTAGATATTTTGGTTCATTTATATTTAAGATAACACCTCCCCACTGCCCCCTTCATCACTGACCTGGGTGTATACAGAGCTGTTTTTCATATTTGCTTCCTTTTACTTTGCCTGAGAGTGGTTTCGGCTTCTCCTGAATATATTTTTCTGAGGTGCCACCAGCATGGCTGAAAGGCTCAGCCGTGCTCTGCAGTGGGTCCATTGTCTCTTTCTGGCATGGGGCAACCCCGGCCTCTTCTCACAAGGAACTCTCACTGCCTTCAGTCTTCTCACTACCAAAACTTTATCACTGACACCAAGTCAAATAATTTACACATTAGAAAGTATTTATGCATATGTGCGTCTTTATCTTTTCTATCTCAAAATAGGTTCTGCTATTTTACTGAAAATTCAAAACATACTTCTTAAATATGAACAAACAATAGAGCGTGAAAAAAATCGGTATGCAGCGGTCTGGAGAGAAGTAAGAAAATTGGAAAGTGAAAAAGAGGAATCAAAATTAATAGCAGAAGAGACTCAAGATTTGAAATCCATATTGGCTCATCAAGAAGTGGAATGGAAAAGTGATATCCAAAGCCTTAAGTATGTAATCTTGTGTTCTGATAATGTGTTACCTTGTCAGTGTTAATGTGCCAGAAGGTGCTGATGATGCATGTGATGGATGAGAAGCTTCTAGTCTTTCAATTTTCTGTATTTTGAATCTCATGGGCAAGTTATGCTATAAAGGAAGGATGTAATGTCAGGAAAAAAGAAAACAAAACACCTGGATATTAGCACCATCTAAAATCATCTGGATGTTTTCACTTTCTTTTAATAGCAAGAGAAGAGACCAAGAGAGTTTGTATGGGAAAATGGGATTTACAAGAGAGGTGGTTTATAGGAGATGTGTGTGTTTTTGTCTTTGTAGTTTCTGTTGGTGTATAATGTTAGAAATTCAGGTAACTCCACAGAGTGCAACTCAGAAGTGTTTAGAGAAGCATAGAGTGCTTATTTTCTTGCATATTTGCTTATTTGAAAAGTAAATCTGGGGTTGCCCCATTGTCTATCATCCTGAGCTAGACCTGGATGATGTGAGGTTTTTAACCACTGTTTACATCACTTCAGACAGGAGTAGCTGGTGTGTACCGTAGGAAATTCAGCAAGAACAACTGCAAAGCCTTGCTTTTGGGAAGGAAGATCCTCTTGTGATGATATCCTGGGGATGGCCTGGTCAGGGAGCTTGCTTGCTTGGTGGTCTTGCCAGAGAGCAAGATAAATACGAACCAGTATGAGCTGGCAGCTGAGAAGGCCAATGGCAGCAGATCAGGAGAGGGAAGGGAGTGATTGTTTGCCCCTACTCAGCACTTACTGAACCGCATCTAGAGCACTGTGTCCAGTTTTTTGCCTTCTAGTACAAGAGGGATCTTAATTGATATGTGAGTTCAGCAGAGAGCTAGCAAGCTGGTCAGGGAGCAGGAACACCAGCCCTGTGAGGAGAGGCTGAGGGAACTGAGCTTTGAGTTGTGCCTCCTGATATATGGAAGAGGGTTATGAGTAAGACAAAGCCAGTCTCAGCTTTGCCTGAATTGGACTCTAGCAGTTTGTCATAGTTTAAGCCCAGCTGGCAACTACACCCCATGCAGCTGCTCACTCACTTCCCCACCAGTGGGATGGCAAGAAGAGAATCAGAATGGTAAAACTTAGGAAGCTCGTGGGTTGAGATAAAGACAGTGTAATAGGGAAATCAAAAGCTGTGCGCACAAGCAAGGCAAAACAAGAAATCCATTCACCACTACCCGTGGGCAGGCAGGTGTCCATCCATCCCCAGGAGAGCAGGGCTCCATCACGTGTAACAGTTGCTTGGGAAGACAAACACCATCACTCTGAACATCTCCCCCTTCCTCCTTCTTCTGCCCACTATATATAGTGAGCATGATGTCATGTGGTCTGGAATACCCCCTGTGTCAGTTGGGTCACCTGTCCCAGCTGTCTCCTCTCCCAACTTCTTGTGCACCCACAGCCTTCTCGCTGGTAGGGCAGTAGGAGAAGCAGAAAGTGCCTTGTTGCCATGCAAATGTTGCTCAGCAATAACAAAACCATCTATATTATCAATTGTTCTCAGCACAAATTCAAAACACAGCCCCATGTGAAGAAAATTAACTTCACCCCAGCCACCATTTTACAAAATTCTCAAGTATCTATCAATTGTGAATAATTAATATTTTCATTCTTAATAAATTATGAAAGCAACATTAGCCTTACACTTATAGAAGCAATTTTTTTTGTGAAATTACCCTAAAAATTTTATGTAAAGCTTTCTTCCTTGCAATGTAAACCATTGAAATACAAATCTTACTGTCAATCTTTGAAACGATTTATTAGTGGCTGCTGCTACCTGTTTTTGCAGAATTTTTAAAGCAGATTTTCACTTGCCAGCTCCATCCTTATGTTAATACTGGTTTTTTTCTTGTTGACTGTTGCAAGGATATGAGAAAAAATACTCAAAATAATTGTGAAACACAAAACTGCTTTTTTTGTTTGGGTACCGTGGGCACACTATGGACCACTTCTTACCATGTTGGTAAAGTTAGCAAAGAAGTTAGTAAAGAAGTTGATATTCCCTAAGGGTTTCGCTACAGATTATCTTCAAAATCAAATTGCTGTTGTTTCTTCCAGATGCAGATCATTAGAGGTTTAAAACTATTTTTTATCACATTAAACTTAAATCTTCTGCATTTCTAAATATATTATTGAAACTCGACCTCATTCCTGAGTAAATAGAAACTGTGTGCTTTTCTTATGGTCGGCAGTTGTTTAAGACTTACAAAAGGCTTTTTAGAAAATTGGTGGGTCTGTCAGAGAGATGAGTGATGTGCTGCTTCATCAGCATTACTCCCAGTCGCTGAATCCATAATATGCAGGTAATGCTTATCATATTAAGAAAATGTATATTAATCATTGTCAAAAGTTGATGTTGCTTTGCTAACACAACAAACTCCTCTTGAACGAAGTGTCTGTAATATGAAGATGAATTCTTTAAAAGTAACGGAAATGTGCATACCTCGGTATATTTACCTAGATAAACTTGCAAGTGATAAAACACTCAATGGTTTATTTCCATATATTGTAAAACTGATACCATGGATAATGGAATGAAGTTAGAATTCTTTAAAAAGTTTAAAATTAGAGTAAAAATATAAAATCTGGAAATATTTAAGATTTTTATGGTTCGAGTTGTTTCTTCAAGTTCATAATGTGGAATATCTAATTTTTATATCCGTGCTTTAGTTTATCAACTGTTCTGTTAAATCTTAGATTTACTTTGAAACAAGAAGAAGAAAAGAGGCTCAGAGTAGAAACACTATATGAGAAAACAAGAGAAAAACTCAGAAGGAAAGAAGAGCAATACTGTAAAGAGATGGAGGAGAAGCAGCAACTTCAGTTACAATCAAGGAATTTAGAAATGGAGTTAGTAACACTGAGAAAGCTTTTCAAACAGGTATTATTATTAATGACTTAACCACTTGTCTTCTTACTTTCTGCTTCTTTTTAATTGGTGTTCCATTCCAGTATGCCTAAAGAAGAGGTACTTCATTCATGGAAGAGGCATTGGGTAACTATTGCCCGATTTTGAGAACAGTTGGTTTCCAAGTCTGTTCCCTTTTTTTTAAAAATTTGTATTTCAGGCAAAGCTTTTGAGTTATTTTTCTAAATTACTACAAAGCATTCTGTATTTCTTCTTAATTTTTTCAGAAGAAAATTAAAATTTATAGATGGATTATCATAATTGTGGAAAGAAAAAATATTCACAAGAATAAAAGGGAGAGTGGGACGATATTGCTAGCTTTGATTTCTCTCAAGGTGCAAGTAATTTAACTGTACTATTGTAGGTTGAAGACGAGCGTGATGAAACACAGAGACAGCTCTCTCAGGAAAGGAGTGCCAGAGCCCTGCAAGAAGGCATTTTGAACAACCACCTTTGGAGACAAACAGAACTAGAAGAAGAGACAAGAAGAACTAGAGGAAAAAGTTTAGATGTAAGCAGGTTGTTTTTCTAATTAATTAAATTTCACCATGTTTGTTCTAAAGTCATAATAAAACTTACATATTTTTTTCTGCTTCTTGATGGATTGTTTACAGTTTATCAGTGTAATTTTACTGTGCAAATACCTCTTTTGTTTTCCCTTACGTCTTTAAAAGTTCTGGAAAGCAGTATCAGTGCTGTATGTACTTGAACTGCATATACAAGTAGAAAACTAAAAGAAAACGCTATTTATGCCATTTTTAAAACTGTCTTGTTTTCATTTCCTCAACATTTTATCATCACTTTTTAGGGCTTCTAGCAGTGAAGCACCTAGGTACAGGAAGGAAGTTGTTTGACACTCACTCTGTGTTCCCATTACTTGGGTTTTTTAAAAATTGTTTATTCCCTTATCAAACTTGAAGTATGAAGTTCTTTCCTACCTCCACATACTAAGGTTTTCTGAAGGAAGATCAGCAATGAATTAAACTCTCAATACTAGTTAGAGTAATTGAAGGAGAGTAAGCAGTCATGAACACTGTATTAAAAGAAAACAAGTCTTGAAAAGTTTACTGAATTTACTAAGAATGTTAAATTCTTGGAAGGACTATTTGGTCTTGGCTGTGCTGCCCAAGAAATATAAGGTGAATATGTTTACATGAAAAAAAAAATTAGTATAATAAACAGGCACGATACAGGACTCTTGCATTCCAGAGATGATTCGGCTGTATAGCTAACTTTCAGTAATGCTAAAAAAATGTGTTAAGAAGACATTTAAAAAGGAAAATACCATTTTTACCTCTGATAAACAGAGATTTTACCTCTGGTAAACAGAGATTTTACCAGATTGGTAACACAACTAAATTAACCTAAAAGGGAATATTTTAAAGGCATGCACACACAAGAAAGCACTGTCATTTTAAAACCTTTGTACCTAAAAGATTTTAGATAATTTTATTATTTAGTTGCTGGTTTACGGAAAAAAAAAGACATTATGCATTTGGCATGTTTATTTATGAATATGTTACGCTTTCATTCTATGCATGCATTGGACACGTGCAGTGGTTCATAGAGTAGCTTATGTCTTACCTGAAATTTCACTCTCATCTTTGAAGTCATGTTGCAATGTTAGAAACGTTAAAATGCAGTTTAACGTTGAGGTGGTCTTGTAGATTTATTTCCCACCTGGATATTTATTCATGTTCCCTGTCATTCAGGAATCCGACACTGAGAGAGAAAAGGATCTGTTGTACAAAAATCAGTTACTGCAAGATGAGATTGCCATGCTAAGACTAGAACTTGATCAAATAAGACTTAGGCACCAGGAGGAAGAAGGAAAATATTTAGAGGAAAATGAGACCTTGAAAGAAAAAAATGAAGATCTCAAAAAGGAGCTTAAACTGAATGAGGAAGCCTTAACACAAACAGTTTTTCAGTACAATGGACAGCTGAACTTGCTAAAGACAGAATCTGCAATGCTAACTTCCAAACTTGAGCAGACAAAAGAAAGCAAAGACAGACTAGAGACAGAAATCGAATCATTTCGTTCCCGCTTGAACACTACTGTTCAAGAACTTGAACGTCACCAGTCATCAAAAAGTGATGTCGAACGAACGTTTCAGAGAGAACGTGATGAATGGCTTCGCTTGCAAGACAAGCTCCATCATGACCTCTCAGATGTGCGAGAAGCCAACAAGAGCTTGTCTCAGCAGCTGAGTAAAGCTGAAAGCAAAGCGAATAGTCTAGAAAATGAGCTTCACCAGTTAAGACAAATGCTCAGAGAAAAAACATTGCTTTTAGAAATGACACAAAAAGAATTAAGTCAAACCCAGTGTCAAGCAAAGGAATACGATCATGCTCGACAACTTGAGAAAGACCAAGTAAACAAACTTATAATAAAGCAGGAATCTATGCAGGAGCGATTGGCCCAGCTCCAGAGTGAAAACCTTTTGCTCCGTCAGCAACTGGAAGATCTGCAGAACAGGGGAATCATCAAAGAAAAAGTAGTGAATGATGTGCAAGATCGATTTAATGATATTTTCAACAAACTCAGAGCTGATACTGAAAAGCAAGTTTACCTAGTGGAAGAGAGAAACAAGGAATTAAATGCCAAGTGTATTGATTTAAGAGAACAAGTCTTCAAATATGAGACTGACAAAATAGAGAGAGAGGTAAAATATAGACTTAGAGCAATTTAAAGTTTTCCAGTTCTTGAAATTATTTTGTGTTTCTAAAGTGTACCAGGTATAAGCTATATGCATGGGACCAGATAAT
Source organism: Callaeas wilsoni (assembly GCA_013398955.1). NCBI lineage: Eukaryota > Metazoa > Chordata > Aves > Passeriformes > Callaeidae > Callaeas > Callaeas wilsoni. The sequence continues at coordinate 32,822 of VWPU01007089.1, forward strand.
GATGATTTGTTCTGGTTTGTTGCGTTTCTCTTGAAATTGTGGAAGGTTTTGGTAAATGGGATGTTACTGCTCAAATCTGAGCAGAGAGCAGAAAAAAGGTATCCAAGTCTGCTTTGATCAAGAGAAATCCTCATGAACAGCTACTGACAGTTTGGGGATGCTCAGCTGAGAAAGATGGAGAGGTGATTGTCTGTGCACATGCCTGCTGGTAACAGACAATTTCACTTGAGTTCAATCCAAAGACAGGTTTAACTATATAATCAAATAAGTCAAAATAAAGGCATTTTTCATGTTCTTACAACTTCATTCATGCTCATTTAATTGTTTTATTAGGGCATGATCAGACAGCTGCAGCAGGAGCTTGCTGATGCTCTTAAAAAGCAATCTATGTCAGAAGCTTCACTTGAAGTTACCACACGCTACCGCAGTGACCTGGAAGAAGACAAGCTGTGCTTGCAAAAGGAATTGGAAAAGGCTAAAACCAAGGTACATAATGTCTGTAATTATACGAATAAATCTTAGGGTGGCTACTAAAAGTAGGATTGGATGTTGTCCTAAAACCCCAGGAAAAAAATTCAACAGGATAGATTTAATGATGAGTGAATCAATTACATTGTTTTATAAACTTGGTGTCCATGTCTTTGACATGTGGACATTATGCCCTTACTTGGGCAAAATTTTTTATTGGCAAAGGTGCTTTGCACAATAAATTTGTGTGTCTCAAGCTTGTTGCCATTGGTTTAGCCAAGCAGATTGTCTGATTTCTGAAGAACAGTAGAAGTATTGGACTGCTGTGTTTGGACATTTTTATGTTGTCCTGCTTTCCCACTCCCCCCACCCTGCTCTGTCACCAGGTAACACATCAAATTCTGAAGGCTTTTGTAATTTATTCTGCATTTTTTCCCCTTCTTTGGCCCTGCTGTAATTTACCATGCTTAAGTGGTTTTCCTGCAAGGGAAGTATAAGCTATTTCTGAGTTAGGGACCACCTTTCACAGTATTTTCCCAATGTATGGAGGTATAGAGGCCTTGGAGTTCTAAAAGAAAAATAATTTAAAATCTGATCCTTATGAGGGACTTGTGAAGTCACTACAGAGAGATGAACTTCTTAATTCATGTTTTCATGGAGGAACAAAAAAGTGAATACAAAGAGCATCCTAAGTCACCAAAAGGGTCAGAGGAGCAGTATCAGTGCTTAGAGCTGTGCTCTAGGAAATCCATGGAGGAATGGGAGAGGCCACTGTAGAAGGTTAGGAAGTCACACAGCTTGTGTTCATTTGCTAGTAGAAGCAAAGCTTTGAAAGTACCTGAGATGATTACATTTCTTTGGGCAGAGGGTATGGGCAGATAGCTGCAGAACATGAATACTTGGGCAGCAGCTGACTGCCATGTATAGAAGCTCACCTGATGATTGTGGATCCTTCCTGTGATTTTACAGTTGCGGGAGGTGGAAGAAAAGTATCTTCAATCTCAGCATTGTGTTGGTGACTTGAAGACTGCCTTGGATGATAAGGAAAGAGAAGCAACAGCTTCTGCCCAGAAACTGCAGGACCAGCTGTTGGCATCTTCTGAGACCAACACTACTATAAAACAACTGGAAGAACATGTGCAACAGTAAGAGAGCAACAGAGTGGGGCAAGGTGTCTGTCATTTGCAGAGATTGGCTGGAAACAACAGCATAGATATGTAGCCTTGTTGCATTACAGCAAATCATTACGATTTTGAAGGATGTTCTTGGTTTTTATTATTTTGCACTGTTCTTTTGGAATTGGTGCTCTGGCAGATTTTTATAATAAATACCTGTATTTCTTTTTAAGCCTTGAAATTGAAAAGGCCAGATTAGAAGCCACTGTCCAGCAACAAAGCAACAGGATTGAAGCCCTGCAGAGAGACCTGCAAGCCTCTGCCTCAGTAAGCTGCTCATAAATTTCTCTTTTGGTGACTCCTGAGCCTAGTTACCTAATTCTATGGGGAAATTTTATGGTAAGGTTTTCCCAGAGAGCCAAAGGGAGCTCAGTTCCTGAATTCTCCTGAAGAGAGGCTGCTCGGAAAGCAGCCTGCTCTACTTCCTAGCCATCTGGTTTCGAAAGTTTTCCTGTGTTATAGCAAGTCAAACATAACACTCTAAAAGGTAAGGATTTGCCAGCAATACACTGGAGTAACTATTGTCTGCTTTAGACCCTTCATAACATCAGATGCTGCTTTGGGGACTGCGATGTGTTTCATTTAAGGTATTCATCAAGTTAACTGGTGGAAATTCCACAGAGTATATTGATGCCAAACTGTCTGTGTCAGAGACCTGGCTGACATCATCAGACTGAAACAAAAATTACATGTCTCAGAGCTTTTGCTGTGCAGAATTGCTTTTCCTTTGGATACTTGCTGTGTGTCTGTTCTCATGAAACAGTGAAGAGGACTGCTTGTGGTATCTGCAAAACTCAATGAGAGCCTTGGGATTTACCACTGCCTCTACACAGTGGTTAATTTTAGCTCAGATAAGGTGCTAACATCTGTGGCCTGAACTAAGAGATTTTTGTTGTTGTTGTTGTTGTTGCTTTTTGTATTGTAGCCAGTAGCCAGTGAACTAAGATTCTTGTTACAACTATAGTTGTCAATTGTAGCTGAAAGTATTTTGAAAATCACTACATGTGATAGCTGAATTTTGTGATCTACTGATACTGTCAAGAGAAGTGGGAAGGCAGTCACAAATCCTTCTGCTTTGATTAATAGGGCATGATTTTCAAGTGTACTGGGGATGAGAAAAGCTACTCCTGCCTGTTTTCACCGAAGATTATTTATATCCCACGTGGTCTTTTCTCTCTCTCTCTCTCTCTCTCTCTCTTTCTCTCTCTCTCGCTCTCTCTCTCTGTGCACCAAATGGCAGAGGTGATGATTGCTAACAATTTTACAGTGGCATCAAACTAAGTCCGTTTTGATCATTGTTTCTGGGTGTAAATAGTGTAGGAATAAAGAGGTGAAGAGGTTCTATGTAATTCTTATTTTTGTCAGTGAGGTGTAACTTCAATCTAGAAAGTCATAGTGTGCCTTCTTGCTTCTTGTAATGCTTCTATAGGTTCATAACCGCCTGGAAGACTTGATAAGCAGCCTACAGACAGCACAGGCAGCTGCAGAGGACCACCACAAGCAGGTACATGACAGGCTTCTGTGAATGACTGTTTTAGTCTTTGAATTTTTTGTGTGTAGGTAATTGATGAAATCATTTTCCTACTGCTGTGTTTTGTATCTGTGTTGTGGTGTGCAGGATAGTTGTATTCATCAGTGTGATTCATCTGATGAATTCTCTTCCCCATCCCACCTGCAAGGAGTGAGCAAGTGGCTGTGTAATGCTTAGCTGCCGACCAGGGTTAAGCCATAGCAGATGACTGATAGAGTGGATGTCGTGGACAGCATGGAGATCTGTGGTTGAAAGCTGAGAGAGGAGACTGGACTTGGCAGATCCGTATTATCTTTGCAGTTTTGTCAGGGCTTGTCTGAGGCCATGCCAGTTTTTATTGTGAGACTCGGTGTTTTGCCTCCTCTGTGAGGACTTGAGAAAGTCACATGCCCTAAGGATTTTTTTTTATCTGCGCCTTTGTGCTAAGTGTTTTGTCACTTTCTGTAGCCAGTAAACATCTCTCGATTTTTCCTTTTCTGCTTTTGTAATTTTCTTTTGTTTTCTTTAAAAAATGCCACTAAAAGCATCTAGTCAACTTCCAGTCTTTATACTTGAACTGAATCAGCAAGTTGTTCATCTCAAGTGCATCTGTTAGGCACATCTGTGTCCCTTTAGATAGAATGATCAATACCATTGTCAATTTCAAAACATTTTCTTGCTCTCAGGAGATGTACAGCTGTTACAGAAGCCATGAGGGTAGGGTATTTTCTGTGGTGGGCACTAGAAATACATACATTATAAAGTATGTAATGAACTCTGGAAAACCTTTGGGAGAAAGCTACAGGGTGATTTTGTGTGCATGTTTGTTATTCCCCAAAATTCAACCTCATCTCACCACCTCTATAGCATTCATTGTTTTCCCGTCTTCAATTTCTCCTCTTGGTTATGTTTCCCAAGCTGTGTTTTACATTCCACATTAACATTAACCACAGACATTGAATGGGGAGAGGAGCGAGTTTCCATTTAAGTTATTCTGTTGCAGTGTTTTCTTTACGGTTGCTTTAGTTTCTTCTTCTGCTATTGTTGCTTTTACAGGTGCAAAAGCAGAATGTGCTGGCTCTGACATCAAAGGACTTGCAGAGCATGTGGGAAGAGCAGTTTAAGTCAAGATCCAACCTCGAAGAGCGTGTTGCTCAACTTGACAGGGAAAAGGCAGACCTCTTTGAACAGGTAAATCCAGAAAATTCTCCAGAGACCTAAGCCAGTACCTGGGAGAACCACATTAACCTTTTGGTCGAGTTCTTACGTAAAGAGCATTTTTTTATTACCCCTGCCATTCAGGCTCTGGATGTGTTGTGACTTGTGGATCATCCAGGAAGCAAATGAAAGCTATCTGGATATCTTGTGTAAGTTCTGGAGGGATTCTGTTTGAAAGAATACCCAGTATGGTTTGCATCAGTTGAGCACATCAAGCAGGGCTGCAGTTCCCCACTTCTTTCTTGGATTCCTTCTGGCCATCTTCTGACCCCTTTTTTCTAGGCAGGGTTGAAGTGTTTCATTTTTCCAGTGCAGTGCATGGAGGAGCAGCAGCATGTTTTCAGGGTAGTGGATGCTTAAAAGCCTTGCAGAAAAACTTACTGAAGGAACTCTGGGGAAATGAACTAGTGCTTGGGAAACAAGAAATGACTGACAGTGTCAAAGGGACAGTCTTTTCCTCCTCCTCTGCAGAGGAATAAAGGAAGTACGAAGCAACTAGCACATAAGTAAATGGCCACAAAGAAGAGGTGGAGGTAATGGCAGAAGGGAATAGTATATTGAAAAATTCCCAAAGATCAAATTCCTCTGCCTGCTGGTCAATGAAGATACTGTAAAAGCTTTAGATTGATCTGTATTCTCCCATGATAAGCATACCTACATAATCCTGCTATGAGTTGAGAACTCCTGAAAGTAGTCCAGCATCTTTTACACCTTTGTTTCAGCGGAGGCATCTGTTTTTGTTCTTCAATGTTGGCCTGTTTGCTGTGAAGCCTAAAGTGGATCTTGGCTAACAGATAGAGATGGACTCCAGCTTCTCTGTGGAGAACACAGAGAAGACACATGTTGCACCTAGGTATTGTTCTTACATTTTGCGTGTGTCACGTGTCTTTTCTGTTTTGGAAGTGTGAGAGTGAAAGAAAGAAAGTGAAGAAACTGATAGAGTCAAAACGCCCAGTTGAACTCCGTCTGGACCAAGAAATGAGAAGAAACTTAGAATTGCAGAAAGACTTTAAGAGGTATGGCTTTTTGATATAGTGTAGAGATATCCCTGAATAGAAGTCCAGTTTTATTGAACTTTAATGTAAGAACAGGTATACATACTCTGTGAGCAAACTGAAGTCTCATGTTAGTCCCTGCAAGGTACGTCTGTGCATGAGCCTTTACTTACTTATAGCTGCAAGAGGAATTGCCAATCCAGGTTGCCCTGCAGCTCTCCAGTGGTGGGGAAGGAGGTCTTCTGTTCATCTCTTCAGCTGAAATTTGGCTGCGCCAGGTGATTCCTGGCACAGGAAAAGCGGGTTTTTTCTCAGCAATTCCTGGTCCCGTCAAGTATGTTAAAGATGAAGAAAAAGCTATGTCTGCACTCCTTACTTGAGAGCATATGGAAAAGGTTGCCTATTCTTGTGTTTCATTGTTTTCTGAACTGATTTGCTGTTTAGGTTGAAGAGACTTGTCAGTAGAGCTACGAAGAAAGTAAGGATGTATGAGGAGAGAGAAATGGAGTCACAGCTTAATTTGAAGGAAGAAATGAAGAGCAGATATTCTGAAATGGTCTGTGAAGTTGATAGATTGAGAACAAAGGTGAGTTGTGCTTAATTTGGTTGTAGTGTTACTTCTTTTCAAACCTATGTGAACCTTTCCCTGTATTTCTTGTTGTGTTGATGATTTTCTTTCCTTGGCTGTATTTTAGCTTTGATTGATCTCTCTCAATGCTTTTTCTGCTGTTAGAGAAGCAGGTGACTATAACTAATGTGGTTGTCATTATGGGTAAAGATGCAATCCTTAAGTGCAAAGCAGCATCTGCAATGGCTCAGGAAGGGCAGACTGTCCTGCAGATGAAGGGCAAGCCAAGAGTGGCTGCAAGGCTGGCAGGGTCCGTGACCTCACGGGCCAAGAGCCGTCCCACAGGCGCTCACCAAGAAGAGCAGAACAGGTCCCGTGACAGCAGGCAGGGTCAGCCAAGAGCGCAGATCCCCAGGCCGGGCCTTAGGGACGGGCAGTTCTTCCGTCCTACCAGGACGTCACATCCATGGGTGAGGGTCAGCGCTGAGAGCAGCGGGCCTCAGCTCAGGCCCGGCTGCAGCATGAGGCTGTGGCAGCGTCACCTAGGTCTGACAGACAGATTCCTTCTCTGGAAGAGAGGGGAGGAGCACCACTGTTGCCTGCACAGCAAGAACAACCCTTGAGCCCTGTCTCGGGCACGATTTCAGCCAGAGGCAGTTGACACTTTCCTTTTCTGAAGAGTGTTGTTGTTGCTGCGCAGGGTGCAATGAGGAGAGGTGACATAGGAAAAGTGCTGTGACTTACTGCTCACGGGTAGCTGTTTCAGCCCATCTTGGCATGGGAACCCAGAAGTATTGTTGCCAGAGATGTTTTTGAGGTTGCTCTGGCTGTTCAGTAGTAGCATGTAACCTTTATATACTTCTCCACTCGTTACTCAGATTTGTTGCTAGAGAAGCCGCATTCCAGAGTTCCGCTCAGCTTTAGAAGGCATCATTGTAGAATCAGTTACTGCCTTTGCAGTGACTCATTTTTAGTCCAGAAGCTAATAGCATTTTTGCATGAAGAACTGTGAAAGGATTCCTGAGGTTCCCATCCTATCACAAATGATGTGAAGGCTGATCTTGTTGGAAAAGAAGAGCCCAGTTACATTAAGTTTCTAATACTGAGTAGGCAGATGATAAATACAGTCTCCATGGCCAACCCCTGTAGTGATTTTAACAGAATTCACTGCCTTTAGATGCCTATGAGTTTCTTTTTTTTTTTTTTCCCATGTACAGGTTGCTGAACTTTCCCAGCAGCTGGACATGGAGTCTAAAAAAAGCATGCAGCTGGAAGCACAAAATCGGGATTTGCGAGAAGAGCTGTCTACCCTGCATGGGAACTGTGAAAAACTGGAGAAGAGCAAATGCCAGCTGAAAGAAGAGATGGCAAAACTCCAACATCACTTGGAGACTAACACGGTAGATCGCAGCCAAATAGAACAGTATAAAAGAGAGGTTGATGAACGAGCAGGCCAAGAAATAAGACAAAAACTACAAGAAGTCAACCTGTTTTTGCAAGTGAGTGACTTTGTGACGTGTGTCTGTAGGCACTCTGTAGACTTGGCTGTGGCCAGCATTTTCCAGTGTTTTGCTTTGGGTGCCCAATTCCGTGTGTTAGCACTGTACTTGTGTCTGTGCCGAAGGGCAGTGGGAGAAGGGAATATGGTGGGCAGGAGTGCTCTCACAGTGTGTAATGTGCCGGCAGGTCCCTGAATCAAAAGCTTGCCCAAGGTAGGTTTCCATTTTGCTGTGCTTGGGGCTATCTCTGTCCACTGGTCTGCTTGCTGTTTGTGCTTGAAGGGGTTTTGCACCTTGCAGCTCTCATGGCCAGACCTACAGGTCCGCCTTTGTCCTTGTATGGGGGAGAGCGCTCAGAAAAGAAGTGACTGAAGTTGCAGGTGTGGAGATCAGGAGAAGGCGAGGCATCCTGCTAATATCTTTGAGGAATCCTGTTCTCCACGCCCTGTCCTACAGAGATAATGCCCTTTCATTGGTAGCTTTGAATAGTAGTAGAAATTTGGTCTTCTTCCTGAGTGAAAAGAATTATTTACCCTAGTGGTAGCTCCAGGGTTGTGCCTTGATGGCTGATGGTAGTGAGGAGGCACAGCCGGCTCTCTGAGCCAAGCTGGGCCCTTGAACTTGGGCACATGTAATTGACAGGTGGGGAGAGTTCTCTTTTTCTTTGTGGTGGTTGAAGGTGCACTGTCTCCTTCAGGCACAGGCAGCCTCCCAGGACAGACTAGAACACATCAGAGCCAGTCATCATGCTTCACTGAGAAATGAGCTAAAAGACAGAATTAGAGATCTTGAATGTGAGTTGGACAAGATAAAAAATACTCAACAAGACAGTACTTTTCCAAAAGAATGTGCACAGGCAGAAGCGGAAAAGTACAAAGAGCTGTATCTGGAGGAAGTGAAAACTAGACGATGCCTAGCAAAGAAACTGGAAAGGTAAATCTGTGCTTTTTTTGGACTGGTAATAAGAGACTCATTTTTCCTCATGCATATTTCTTGTTAATTCCTCTTCTGCACCTGGCCAGCATTATGTGTGAAAGCCTATGATTGCACGTTTGTGGGGATAGTACCTTAAGACCCTTCCCGTTCAGCAGGCCTTCATTTCTCTTTAGTGCTTCAGCAGCAACACCACTGATCGTGGCATTAACAGAATACTTTTCAAGTTGATGTTGTTTTAACTGGCAGCTTTTTTTGCCAGTCTCTATAATCTCATCGTCTGTACAACAGGAAAAATTAATTTCATGTCCTTTATTGTTTGAATAAGGGTAGGCCTCTCAGAGAACAGATTTCTATTCTGTGAAGAAATAATAGAAATTATCTTTCTTGGCCTCTGTTTGAGAAGTTTGAGCTCTCCTTGGGAAGGGGGGGCCAGCCCAGAGTTGTTACGGAGGTGGCGTACCTTCCAGAAGAAGCTATGGAAACACATGGCTTTCGCAGAAGGCTTTGAAGCCCTCATGCTGAGCAGTCCTAAGCGTTGGTAATGCTGCTCCTTGTACCTAGTGTGACTTCGTAGAAACAGGCCCTCCAAACAAGCTCGGGCCAAATGGTGTGCTATTTTTGGAAGCCCGTAATCTCAAATAATAGTCAAGGAACTGGAGGGTAACTCTGAGAAGGTGTTACTACCAAAGGTAACTCTTTCTGTGCTTCTGAATGTTTCAGAACTAATGAGAGACTTGCAGAAGCCAATGCTAAGCTCCTCCGGGAGCGCCAGAAAAGCAAATCTTTAATCACAAGTAGCATTGTCAGCGGAGGTCTGGATGCAACTCCAGTTCTGTATTCAACTGCACTGGGACATCCTGGCAACAATTTGGGCCTGAACAGAAGTCTCAGTCTAGGAGGAAGCTTCCTAAGCCCAAGAGAGAACTCATTATCCTCAAGAAACACAGTTGCAGCCTTTGTGGCCAAGGTAAGCATTTTGAAATGCTGTTCTCGACTGCTGCTGAAAAGTAGCCGTATGCAGGGTTCTCCCTTTTAGTCTGAAGTTAGAATCCATTTATTGTTCCATGCCATGTCATCTAATAGTCCAGAGCAACTGCTAATCCTCAGAACAGTGCACAGCTGTACGTTGTAAGGCTGAAGACTTTTGGTCATCAGGTTGTAAAAATTTTCAAGAGGGTCAAAGGCTATAAAGTACTTAAGTCAAAGCAATGAACTATGTCATGACATTCTTTTACAATAGAAACTGTGACAAGAAGTACGGTAGCATAGGGAGTTCCCAGCTAAGCTCAACATGAAATTCCAATATATGGTTTGGCTAACCTGTTTAAAATGGCTAACATCACGCTGAGTGACAAATCCAATCACACATCTCTGAGACACCTCTTTCTTCTTCCCTGATCTTCACTCCAGCAGTTTCTTGACAGAACCTGATTTAGTATGTTAATACTAACAAAAGGATGCTTCAGAAACAGGATGATATGAATGGGATGGCATAACTTTGCTCTTGCACTTCAGTGCAGGACGCATACTATGCATAGGAGACATTTGTTCTTGTAGTTCCTGCTATATGTTATTTCATGAAACAGTAAAATTACTTCTGCAATACCTCTGGTCCAAGTATGCCCTGTAATTAGCAGTCAGCGTGACAGCACATCCCTCACAGAACGCCGACCATTATACCATGAGATGTGAAAACCCCACACCAATAGCTGTAATCAGTGGGAGACCCACTTAACATGGGATTGAAGCGTGGCCAAGCTTCTCTGTGGAGTCACTGTATTCTGTTCTCAAGGGAATGTGGCAGCTATTTGCTCACTTTTAAGTCTATCTCAGTTCAGTGGTCCCCCCCCGCCCCGTTTCATTGGAAAGAACCCATTTAAACCATGTGTCTATGTAGAGCACCTGTTCTAAGAAAAGAAAGCCAAGAGAACAAAAGGGGGCAAAGCAGCATAGGGAATGCCTAACTGTGGCAGTTACAGAGATGAGCTTCTCTGTGCAGCTGTGAACGCTCTTTTGAGGGCAGAGAGGTGGACAAACGCTACTGGAAGAACTCTTGAGGTCGTTAGTACTGTATCATCTGCAGGGGCTATTCTGCATGCTAGCACTAGAAAGGAAGGAAGATTCAGGGACCCACTGCAAAAGCGAAATAAAGAGGAGACCAGGAAGGGTAGGGAGCACAAAACAAGAGAGGGAAAGAAAGGACAGAGAGATGGGAGCAAGATGTTAAGAAAAAGGCAAAAGAGGAAACCATTCCTCTGCTAGGCCAAAAAGCTGCCCTAGGTTAAAAGGAATGGCTTAACAGTTGTGCCTTTTTTGGAGAAGAACGAGGAAAACAGGCACCAAAGGGAAAGAAAGTGGGAGTACTCACTGCTTCTTAAAACTGAATTACAGCAACAGTTCTCAGGTAGTGCTTTACATTTTTATTTTCCAGAGTACACTGAAACTCTCTGGGAATCTCAAAGTTTTGTCAGTATCAAGGCAGACACCTTCACAGGTTTACTGCCTTCCCTTAAGTATATTACAGAAATTAAATATTTCTGCAGGCTGTTTCATGACTCATTGTTTTATATAGCTGCTAATAAATACAGATGTATAGTTCAAACTGCTATATAGGCCTCTTCAATGTTTTCTGAAAAATGCTTCCAAATCCACTTGTGAAAAACATTTGAGCTGATTCCAAGACAAGTGTGCATTAGATCCGAGAATGGTGATACTGTTCCCATTCAGTGTCCTGACTTCAACAGCACCCATAGAGTTTCTTTCCAGAGCATGTGTCTCACAGCTTTGACCATGCTCTCAAGAAAGTTTTTGAACAATTATGTATGACATTTTCCCAGTCTTCAATTACTGAGGTCCAGAAGTGATTTGCTTCTTAATTTGAGTTTATTCTATGCTAACATTTTTCCTTCCTAGTGCAGTTTTGTTGGTAGGACTTAGTCCCCTGAAGTTCTCTCTGCTCTTGATTACAACCTACGGAGACTTTTAGTTTGTTGTCACCAGAGGAGCTGAGGATAATTCCCTCTCACTATACAGAGTTTGTCTTCTTGGGGTTCTCTTTGAACTCTAATACCATATCAAACTCTGAAGTTTTCTTCCTTGAATAAGGGTAAGTCAAACAACTGCTATACCCGCAGAAAACGTACCTATTTCTTACCATTTCAACCAGGTTCTCTTAAGAGAAAGCTGGAAATCTCAGCATGCCAAATTTCTCGATCAAAGCAGAAGGCTGGTGTCTGGGACTCAGATTTCCTGCTGTGAATTTATCCCCTTTCTTACAAAATTGAGCCGCACAATCTATTGTGATCCATCTTCCTGAAATCACCAGAGAGGGAACAACCCAGACTAATTGTCATGGCACCACCTGTAGCCTCAAGTACATCAATGTTCAGTGTGTTCAGGAAAGTCTTAAAACCTGCTCTTCCCTCTCCGAGTCATAAATAGGAAGTACTGTTAGTGGTCTGTATACCAGAATTTGGAAGCTGGGGCCTTAGTGCATAGCCCAAGGCAGGGAATGTCTGCCTGCTGCAAGTGTTGCAAGAGGATTGTGGGACTCGAGGCCGCTGGTTATATGTACAAACTGTCAAGCTTCAATCCTAAAAGCTGTGCCAAAGGCTGCTGCAAATGAATGTGGGTGTCTTGACATGGAAAAG